>CAMPDV010000099.1:600000-808451 GCA_946699065.1 Loxodes magnus
TATCAACTGAAGAATATATTTAACTTGAGATATGGTAAGAATCTTGAAAATTTAATAGTAGAGATATTGTAAACTCTATAAGCATATTAATAAAAAGAAATTTCTAAATTTTCTACACTTCTTTTCTAAAGGTAAGATAAGATAATTTTCAATATTACATACTTTAGTTTCTACTTTTATAGTCAGATTTTTTTAGAAATCAAGTTTGCATCTTCTGAACTTATTTCAGTTGATTTAGCTATTTAGTAAATTTTTTGCTATATATCTTATAAAAAGTGAAACTAAATAGTTGAGACTGAGATATATTTAGGAGAATTTTTCTAAAGGAGGTTTTTTTGCTTAGATTTTTGGTTTATCTTATGTTTTTGAATTTTCAAATTAAAAAATTTATTATAATTGAGAATATCAATTTGGAA
Organism: Loxodes magnus; assembly: GCA_946699065.1. Taxonomy (NCBI): domain Eukaryota; phylum Ciliophora; class Karyorelictea; order Loxodida; family Loxodidae; genus Loxodes; species Loxodes magnus. Next base: position 600,417 of record CAMPDV010000099.1, read on the forward strand.
ATTAAATAGTTCCTATGATTTTTATCTAGCTGGATAGATTTATTACTTGAAATAATCTGGTGGCTTTAGGCTTTTTTTATTTATCTAATTTCTATCTTCTCTTTCCTATAAAATTCTTTTTATTTACATTCGAGGTTTTTAATATGGATGTGAAATATCATTGTTTCTTTTAGTCTTATGATTTTTAAAGCTTTTATTTTTCCCTTTTTAAGTATTCCATCATCTTAGTTATTCAATTGAAATATTCTTTTTTAGACATTCTTGGAATCTCTTTTTATAAATTAAGTTAAAGTTACTTAATCTAAAAATTAGGTAATCTACTAATATAAAAATATTCACATGAAGGATTTATCTTTCTATAACTCAATTTTATTGGCAGTGCTAGAAGTTTTTAGTTATATGGCTTTGTTTTATACTAGTTATTGTTCTTTTTATAATATTGCTTAAAATATAATGCCCATAATGCTTTCCCTTCAGGATATCAGATTCGAATTTAAAATAAAAGAACTTTTGATGTCTTTAATTGAAAGAAATGCTTCCTTCTATTAAAGATGTTAAAAACCATTTTAAAATCATCACTTCACTTTTTCTCTTAAATTACATTCAAATATTTCTTAGTCTAACAAATACAAAACACTTAAAGAGAAAATAAATCGGTTATGCATGTTAAAAATTAACTTTCTTAACTATCTCAAAATTAGTGCTAGTCGAAATCTATAATATCATTGCAAAAATCTTTTTCAAACTTTCCTTCATTTTATAATGTTCTTATTTTCGAAAAATATGAGACTAATTAAGTATCTTTCAATTTCTTTAAATTTATGGTAAATAATTAAATAAAGAAGCTGATTATATTTGAGGCATTATGAAGAGTATATAAAATACACTTGTGAGAAATTTAATGATTTTTATGTATAAAAAATCTACTATTTTCTTCAAAAACTGTAGTCTCAACAGCTTACTCTAATTTCTTTAATACTATTCAAACTTTTTTTAATTCTTAGTTATTAATACCTTCATTAATACCCCAAAAACTTCAATTGACTATCATTCCCTTTTATAGTTCCTTATTATGAAGTAAATATATTTTTGGTCATAATTGATTTTTATTCTTTCTACTATGTTTTCATTTGCTAACAGAAGAAATTAAACAAATGTCTCGACTTATTCTTTGTTAACATATCATATGCTATTTTATAAAATTTACAAGGCTCAGCTTATTTCAAAGACTTTTTAAGATAATTCTTAATATGATTATTTTATAAATTAAACGTATATGATATGAATTTATGCTTTTAAGCTTAAGTTTTTTCTTTAGGATTAATATTTATAGTGAGTTATTTCAACACAGCCTTCTCATATCTTTCTTCTTCTCGACGATAAAACCCCAAAGTTTCCAAGTTCTTATATCATTAAATAAAACAGGTGTTCATCGCTTATTAACTGATTATGTAATAAATCATACATGAATATGATATCTTTTATTTTTGTCTCTATTTGAGATGTCTGTATTTATAAAGCTTTAGAATCTGAAGATAGATTTAGAATTTATATTAAACAAAATATTAAATAACTTTTATATATTTTAGTTCTCCACTCAACTAGTAGCTAGATCTAAAAGCCTTAAAATTATATATCCTGCTACTGCCAAAAGGATTAAGATAATTACTTAAGCTACCATTTATCTCTATTATAATTCTTTCTTTATTTAACTTTCTCTTTCTGCTGGGAGGGATTATTTTTTATTTTCCTTGCTTTTAATTTTGTTAATTTTATCTCTTTTACTGAGAGAAGGATTGGTTTCGATAGCGTTCATTTGTGACAGATTGCTTCTTTTATATACATTTGTTTCAGAATTAAATAGATAGGGAATACTTTATCTGTTCTATTCCTTTTTGATTTTGTTCTTGCTTTTAATTTTAAAAATTGGAATTATGTCTGTTTGAAATTTTTTAGCCTCGTTTTTATTATTATCATTGTTTTAGGACATAATATGGTAAATTGGAGAGTTCTAGGATAAATTTTGAAGTGGCAGAAAGTCCTTTTTATTTTTAAAGGCTTTTAGAGAACTTTTCTAAGCCGTTTTTTTTATTTTCACACCTTCCTTTGAATACTTCCTGAAAAGCTGCATTTACTTAGACTCTAAATACAGAGAGTTAGAAGTAATAATTTAGTTTCGCTATTTCTGGCTTAACTATATATCACTTCCTTAAATAATAACACTATCCGAGGAATCAGATTTCAAATTTTTTTCAGCAGGACTAAAAGGATTCTAGAAAAACAGATACTCACTACTGGGTATTTCATTCACCTTTTACTTTTTAGGTTGCTCCTCAGTAATCTCTTCTTTAATTAGCTCCATTTTTTCAGCTTAATATATGGATAATCCAAACCTTGATGTAAATTTGAATTTATAAATAAATCATTGGAAGGCAAATATTATCAGTTAGTAAGTCACTTATATAAGTCTATTATATTTATTACTTGCTTAGAGTGATGCTTCCTTTTATTTACTACTTAGTAGAAACCTTCTATCCTAAATAATTTAAGTAATAAAGGTAATTGCTAATCAGGCGAAAAAGTTCTATTATACTATTTATCTAGAAAGTTAAGGATTTGATACTTTTATCTTTCAGCACCATTGAAAGATGATTTTATATGCTTAACTTACATTAATGTAATGATAGATAAAATATTGTAAAAGAGATACTATGAGGGCTATGGTAGCATAGTTAGAATATCAAGCCTATCTTAGTAATCACTAGTGTAAGCTAATAAAATTTATAGTTATTTCAGCTTTACAGATTATGCTTGTACTCTATAACTGAGTTTAGACTCCAAGTGTGCTAACTAAAGGTTAGTCAATTAAGTTATGAAGTAATACCTAAAAGAAAGTACTTAATTCATGTAAATGAGTAATCATCTAATTAAAAATTAACTTGAAATGAAAATTGAAGATAAAGCTACTGACTATTTTAAAAGAGTTGAATATTCATCTTCTTCTTGAACTCCTTAATATGAAATATAAAGCTAATTTATAAAAGAAAAATCTTCAGCTAAAAATTTGGTCACTCAATTTGACTTAGATCCTTTAAACACTTACCAAAATAGAAAAATTTTCTCTTCAAAGGAGTTTAAGATTGTTCATACTCTCATGGAATTGAATTAACTTTATGAGTGCCTATAACTTAAAATTTTATTACATCTATTCTCTTTAATATTATTCAGACCAATTACTATATAAGACTGCTTCCTTCTATCTCTATTTTTAACTACCTAATTAAATATTTATTTATTAGATTTTGGCTTTAAATTAATTAAACGAAGTACTTACCAGCTTTAAGATTTCAATTTCCTTTCTTCTTACTAAATCTGTTTTGATTTGTCGAAGTGTTTAGTCTTTCCTCTTAAATGAAATGGCTTGAGGAGGTTTTAAACCAATGACATCTGATATTTAGAGATTCAGCTTAAGTTCAGTAGATATGAATAAACTTTTTACTTGAGATTGTTCCTAGAAATTTCAAACTAATCTAGACTTTATGTCCATAGTACTTGGAGTCAGATAAAACATCCACTAACTATTTGAATTGAGTTAAAAGCGAGCTAAGATAATAATAATGCTCTCTGAAGCAGAATAAATTTTCCCTTTTAAGCAAATTTATTGCTAGTATATGATACTGTATTTATATGGAATCTCAGTCTCCAAAATATTAATATAAAAGGGGTAAACTTAACTAGTTCTCTTTACTCACTTCTTTCCCTTTATTAAATATAGATTCACCTAAGAAGATCTAAATATAAATGTAATTAAGTATAAAAGCATTGCTATTATTATACCCACAACTAAAATACTTGACTATTAGTCTAAAATCGTTAATTAGAGTATAACTATATCAATATTAAGGTATATTTATCTTGCTTAGATTTATATTTTATAATACTTGTACCAAAATGATATCTAGTAGAAGCTGCTAATTTATTTCTAGTCTCATGATTTTTCTTTTTCAATCGTTTTAAAAATTAGCTTTTCTGCTTGATTTTTAGTGATAATTCTCTATTAATTAAACTTAGCAGCACTATAAGCTTCTGCGTTTTATCATATGCATGATTTGAATGATTTAGTCTCAGTATCTTAAAGAGATGAAAATGATGATTTCTGGCTGATATCTAAGAATAGCTGATTAGAGTATTTCGATAAATTGAATATCCAATTGAACTGTCAATTAGTTTCTAAGCTTAATATACATTGATTAAGCTATAAAAGAAGCTTTGAAAATTCAATTCTATTTAGAGCTTTAGGAGCTTTTTCTTTATATGCTTTACACTCTGTTTCTATTACAATCTTCTATTTACTCCTCTAATTTAAATTCTGGGCATTTAATATATAACTTAAGAAAACGATAATTGAAGAAATAATTATGAGAAAATCTTTTTGCTACTAAAGCTGAGAAAAATTATTAACGCTAAATAGCATCCTAATACTGAGTATATTGGAGAGAGCTATTAGAAAATATTATAGTTGGATTAATAAATAAATGAGCTTTATATGTAGCTAGACTTGTTTGCTTCTCTTAGCTAAATCTTAATGAGATACTAAATTATAAGTATTAAGCTAGATACTTTTTTCTCTGATTGTGAAATATGGTTTTATACCTACCAAAGTGATATCTATTTAATGTCGTCTTTTGTTCTAAATTCGAAGATTTTCTAGTTTTATAAGTAGAGAATCCATTGATTTTTTAGATCTTAATCAACTTGATTTTTTAGGTGTCTTAGATAAGTATTAAAATTGTTTAGGTTTACTTTCTAATTAAGCAAAACCTCAATTATTTCTGAGCATTGCTTGTGGTGTTGCTTTAGGACTATAGGTATTATCTTTTAATTTAATTCAAATTCAATTTGAAGGGAAATATTCCAACTTTCCCTCTTTACCATTTTCCTGATGATTAATTTTAGACAGATGTCTACCCAAGATATCCTGATTCTATCAGAGGATCTGAGCAACTAAATAAACTTGCTAAATAAATTAAAGCAAAGCCGTACTTTTCTCCTTGTCTCACTTATGCTTACAAGTTTAATATAAGATTTAATCTAGAGTCTCTTATTTAAGGATTAGCCATTTCATTAAATTTAAGATATAAGCGTATTTTTAGCTTTGTTATCCTAAAGCTATTTAATTAAAGCTTATTCTCATTTCATTTTTTAGAACCAGATTTAAAACTACCAAAGCATATGCTGTTAACTTTTGAATTTCCTATCTTTAGTTTATTACTTATTTAATTAATATTTATGTATAAAGCATTTAGCGTAGTAGAGCTTTAGTTTTATGGTTTCCTAAACATACTGTGTCCTTTTTATCTCTAAGTAAGTCATTTAGTTTTCAAATAAGCTCTAGAATACTTTGGTCTTTCAGCTTGATAAGCTGATTCTTTTACTTATAAGCCTGATTCTATCAAAATTTCTAGTTTCTTTAGTTTAATGCAACCATTAAGTATTAGCTAAGCTTTATACTTAGAATACTCATTTTCCAAATTTTTATTTATAGACTAGGAGATGCCAATTAGAAGTGGTATTCATGCTATTATACTTATTAGAGGGTTTTCAACTTACAACTATTCAAGACTAACTTAGCTTAGTGAAGGAATGGAGTGACTTAAAAAAATAGAAAGTTAAGGTAACTTCATAAATGAGACTTTGCAAAAACTATGAGTTTAGCAACAAATGAGTACTTTTAAAGCAGCTATTGTAGATTAGCTTTTTAGCAGTTAGAGATATAGGGATTTAAAACTTTGATATAGTAAAAGAAACTTTAGCGTAAGCTAGAAAATAAGTATTATATATAAAGGGAATAGCAAAAGAGTATTATAAGCTTATATGGTTTAGTAGTTAAGAAGAATACTAAACACGAAGTAAATTGTAGAGTTTGAATCACTTTATCTGTATATATTTCTAGTTTACTTGGGCGTTCAACAAATAGAGCATATAATTTAGAAAGCTAATATAAGCTTGGCCATGATTTTCTTTATAAAAAGCAAGCTATTTAAATGCTTTAAACAAAAAGAAGGAAATTCTTAGATAGTTTAATAGAGACAAAATGTAAAGTCAACTAACTGATTTAGAAGATTTAATACATACTTACAAATCAAGTATTTATATATTTAAAAGTAGCTTTAGATTTAAGAAATATTGTCATTTCATTAAATAACTCAAGAAGTTAAATGAATTAAAGTATTAAAAGGAGAAAAATAATAAACATTCAGTTGCTAGGATTAGAGTATTTTATTTATTCATCTAATAAGTACTTAATTAACTTTATCAAAGGGCTAACTCTTAAAAAGCACATTTTTACAAGTTTCTCAGGAAAATTTAGACTTAGATAAGGTAAAATGGAACTTATATAAATGAATCATGAGATAAATAGCAATCCTGCTTACTAATTGGTATATATCAAAGAATTACCATCCTAATAACCAAATCTAATTTCTATGCATTTCCTTTTTTAACCTATGTAGATACCAATTCATATTCTATATCCATAGTTAGAATTAAATTTTATACAATAAAGCATTTTTATAACTTTACATAGCTATATTCAAAAATATATACTCTGTAAACGAATATCTTAATCCGAGTAATAGCTATGCAAACTAGCAACAAACCAAATGCTTATTAAACAATACAGAAGAATTAATAATACCTTTGATTTTATATTACTATCTTGCAATTTGAATAAGCTTACTCTATTATAATAGCATTTTTATTCATTAGCTAGCATCTATATTTCTAAATAATTATTCATTACTAGTTAGTGCTATAACAGCACTATAGTAGAGCTATTTATTTATAAGCTGAACTTAGTTATTAAGTAGAATAGATTTGTATATTTCATAGTTCTATCTAAAGCTAAACTTTTTTGATAGAAGAGTGAAATGAGTATAGTTGTAAGTTAAACTTATCATTTATAAAGTGATTATAAGAAAGTATTAGAACTATGTCTTGTTTAGAAGCATGATTGTTAATATTTTCACTTAAGCATTTTATCTTCTTTATAGTTTCTTAGTCTTATTATAACTAAAACCTAGGCAATTGGATCTAAAATATCGTGTGTGATTTTTTATTATATTAATTACAAAAATATTTGCTTGAGGCGTTAGACTCGAAATTCTGACTGGGTAAATTTTACAAATCAACTTTTTTGATATTTCTAAGTTTAATCTGAATAGCAACTTAAATAACTAAATCTAGGACATTCAGAATGCTTATTTAGTTAGTTTTTAATATGACTAGAGTATATTAAGCTCGAGGCTTTTTTCATAGATATTTTGAATAATTTTTTTATTTCCGTTTGTTATTTTATTTAGTACTCATATCACTCTCCTCTTTAATCTCTATTGAATCTGTTAACATATTAACTATCTACTTTGCCTTCACCCTTTTAACTTATTTTTATCCATGTAGAAAATTACCAAATAGGAGCATTTTAGGAATAAAGAATGCTTCCACAGTTTAGTGAACGTTTATAGCCTTAATAATTTTTAAAGGTTTGCATACCATCTTCTTATATTACTAAGTTGCCTATTGATATTTATCTAGTAAGTATATAAAAAATAGTAGACTTATATAGTAAGAATAAAGAGATAAAGTGAATATGTACATGTATATGCTAGAGAACTTTGCAGGGGTTTGAGTATTATTAAATACTAACTGAAAGGATAAGTTCATTGATCTAGTATTAAAATAGGCAACACATAAAATTATCCACTTTTCTATCTCATGTTCCTTAAGATAAATCATTAGATCACATTTTGAATTATTAGCATTACATTTCAAATAAAAGAAAGTAAAAGGATAAAGCTAACGAGAGAAGTAAAATAGATATTAGACTTTTATAAAAGCATAAATGAAGAATCTATAAAAATGAGATCTACACTAGAGCTAAATCTTAGTTTATCAAATATTAAATTCATAAGATAAACTGTTCGCGATCCATTTTTAATAAAGAAACAGGAGTTAAGCAACCTAAAAACTTACTTAGAAAGGAAAAAATTCTTTTTGGCTTTAAGCCAAATCTCTTAGCTAATTTTTCGAAGCTTCTTGAAACTTTTTTTCACGAAGTTTAATGCTTTAGGAGTTTTAATCTACTTTAGTAACTCGAAAAAAATAGAGGTAGAATATACGAAGATAAACGCTTCTATCAGATTTTTTTATACCGTTTAAGTTCTAATCTTAGCCCATAAAAATACTACAATATTAAATTTTTTTCTATCTAGTTGAAAAACAAATTTCATATTTGACTAAGAGTATAACACTTTAAATTTCACTCAATTAAAGTAACTAATGATATTTAAATATAAGCGAAAACGACTATAATTTAAAATGGAGAGAAACTTTGTAAGTTAAGTAGAGAAACTTGGAAGCAATATGATAGATTAATAGGAGAACTAAAAAAGGAAAAAACCGTTTAGAAGTTGTGCTTTAGGGAATAAAATAAAATAGCAATCCAAATCTAGTAAAGGCAGGACTTATGTTCTTTCTTCAAGAAAGAAGGACTTGAAAGAAGCTTAACCTGTATTAAGTGAAGAGTTATTGCAGTCTAATGAAAGCAATTAACTTCTAATCTTTCCATTTAAAAGAAAACGCGAAAACGAGGAAGAGAAGGGTATGAATATCTAAAAGCAAGCTAATAAAAAGTTTAAAGGAATCCAACTGAATTTTTGGTAGAGTGCATATGTCCTTCAATCAATTTTCGTCTTTCTTAAGAAACGAGACATTTGTAACTTGCAATAAGTAAATAAATTACTCTACAAGTTCAAGTATAATTTTAATCGGCTGAAAATAAAAGATTATAATGGAGATGAATCCTTCGTAAAAAACAAAATTAAGTGAACTCTCAAGCAAATAGCTAGATCTGATGTAAAAATTATAATAATTGACATCAGATCTTGAAGAAGTAATTATTTATCTGACAAACTAAGCGATCAGATCTATAAAGTTATTAATAAATGCATTTCGTTTAAAGAGCAGGAACAGAAAAGAATTAGTTTAGTTAAATTACAGGAAATTCAAATCTTCGAGCGTTCTTGCTTATTTGAAATTTCCTCACTGAATCTTTCTCTCTGTTGGAATCTCAAAAAGTTGGTCTTTAAAGAACTATGGTTGTAAGACAAGAACTTGAACTTTTTAGAGAAATTGGTAAACTTAGAAAGCCTCGAGATTGACGAAGTGGACAATTTTTATTGTAGCGTAATTACAGGAAGCTTCTTGAAAGACTATTGTCAAAAGTTAAACCTAAAAGTACTGGTGATTAGAAGTCAGATGTTAAACTTCGAGTTTGTAAAATAGTATTTATAGGTTAACGGAAAAAAGATCAGAGAAATCAATATCAACGATAATAAATATCTCGATGAATTTATTGACTTCTGTCCAAATTTAAGCAAAGTTGAACTAAAAGACGCTAAAGCAGACTTGATTCTAGAAAAAATGGTTGGCTTAAATTTTTCGTTTCTGTCGTTTTAAAGCGTGTAGTTCTCCACTCAAGCGTTCTCTTCTTTCTTTTCTCGGATACTCAGTTCGCTTTAACATGTTGAAATTATTTAGGCTTTGAATTTCAAGGATAAAAACTTAATTTCCTTACTAACAAACTCGCCTAACTTAAAGTCATTGAGTCTAAACTTTTCGCAATTTTAAAACTAAACTCTGGTGTAAATTGGATCTTTATGCAAAAATTTGGAGTAGATATCTATATGCAATCTATGAAAGGTGTCTTATCAAAACTTCACTTAGATTTTCCTTAACTGTAAGAAACTTAAGAGCATAGAGTTGACTAATATACAAGGGCTAAAGAGAGAGACACTACAAGTTTTGAGTTCTAATTGCTAACTCTTGGAAAGCTTTTCGCTTTCTCGATGTGATATTCTAGGAAAAAGCAAAATAGGATAAATTGTAAGAATCGAAGGTTTAAGCAATTTAAAACTGGAAGATTGCAACTTGAACAATGAAAGTACAAGTTAGATTATCAAAAATTGCTTCAATTTATAGTACTTAGATATAAACTCTAACTGAAGAGTGACTCAAAAAGGCTTTCCAATGACAAACTAAAAGCGTAAAGAATATCCAATCTATAAGAAGATCAAGCATTTAAATATTTCTAATACATCAATAAGCGAATTATGAGCTTAAAGATTGAATTTTAAGTTCCGGCAAATAAAAATTAAGCACAGTTTTTACAAGATAAACAAGGTTATTAGTTTTGACCTAAACGATTTCAATATCCATTAAAAAAGGATTAATTACCACTTACAATTTTAATTAAAATTAAGTTCTCTCTCTTTATCAATTTTATTTGATTCACCTTTAACATATCTTAGGAAATTATTATCCTAACCAAACTATTTCTGAGCATTTAGCTGAATTAATTAAAAGGTATATGGATTGCCGTTACATATAATAAGTTTTTCTCTTTATTCATAATAAGACAAATGGTTTATATAGTACTATAATTCTAGTGTATTTGCTAGCTAAAATTTGTCAATAGAGTCTCCTTTCATAATCAGTACTTTATAAATAGTGCTTTTAATGCTTTTTCTTAGAATGCTTTCAACTTTTTTGAGTAGGATTCTATTCTAAATAATCATTTAAATATGGGTCATAAAGAAAGAGATGCTGAATGTAATGTTCAGTAAAATAAGCTAAAAGGTTTATAGATATTCATTGTGTGTCTTATTTTCTCTTATATAGCTAAAAATAGAAAATTTAATGTTCATAGTCGGTATTGAAACTTTAGCATGCTGTTAATTCTAAAAATAAAGATAAAGTGGATTATATCAAACGATACTAGATTATCCTGGAATCTAAATCGTAGATACAAATCATCTAAATAATCAAGATACTAACTTTCGAAGAGAAATTAAACAGCTCTTTGAACTTCTATAAAAATAGTCTTTTGATATACTTCTTAAGGTTTATATATAAATCAATGGAATCTTCAATATGATTATTCTTAGTATTAATTTAAGAAAGTTAGAGCCTTCTGATCAATTCCAAAATATATGCTGATCAATTATTATATTCTATTAAACTGGAGAAATAGCAAACTTTATAGATACTGCTACCTCTAAGGTGCAAGTGTTATTTAGTCCTATTCAAGATAGGAATACAATATCCTTAGTATAGCTTTTAGCGATTACAGCATAAATGCATCAAAGTTCATTTAATCTCTAGATCTTTCTTTTATATATAGGAGTCAATCAAAACTTGCCCTAACTCAGCCTCTTAAGAAATGCATAGAAACACAATAAAATTATTGCAGAAAACAAAAATAAGAATGATCTTTATAAAAATATTCTATATTAGCTGAAAAGCTAAATGTCTTTCTTCCATTTAATAATTTTTTTTCAATTGTAGGAAAGTATCTAGAACAGCTCAAAGGAAAACTATAAATAACTTAATTTAGATAAATAACTTAAAATATCACTTAGAGCTATAAAATAGCTTATTTATAAGGTATTAAGTTAAAATCTTATGTCTAATGAATAGTCATTTATTTGTCTTTCTATTTGCGAAAAGTTTATAGTTAGAGTATCAGAATCTATCACTATGTAGATGAATATTTGGCTACTGTTTTTTAGGACTTGAAGGAAAGCTTTCATATCTACTTTCTCATTTCCATATACTAGCCCAATTTGAATGCTTATTAAGCTCTATTTATATCTAATTATCCATTTGCTTTTTATCTATTTTTAACGATATTTAACTATTATAAAAGAAGAAATACTTTTATTAAAGTAGCTAGCTACTCTTAGCATAGTTGAAATACTTTTTTTAGCAAACCAATAAAAAAATTTGATATTGATTATAGAATTAAACTTCTAATTAAAACCTTCAAAATAAAAGTCTTTAAGACACTCATATAACTAGCCCTCGCTTTCTTTTTCCTTAATTTATTGATTTAGTATATTAATAGTTCTGATATTCAATAAACATTTTATATCTCAAATAATTAATATTTATTAAATCTAACCTGCTTATTTATGACTTACTACCTAATAATTTATATTTATTATGCATATGACTATCAATCTAAGACTAGAGAAATAATATCATTTTCATATTTTTTATACACATCAATTACTAGAATACTATAAGCAGAGCTTAGAATTTCAAGATATTCTAGTATAATTATTTAGCATTCCTTTGCTTCTTCTTGCTATGAATTATTATCTATTTCTAACATTCAAAATTAGCCTTCCAAGCCAATTTTTTAACTAAAGATCTTAAAACCTTTAATAATCCCTTTATATGCTTTTCTTATTTAAGCAATATCTAGTAGTTCCTTAAGAATAGCTTTATAAAAGTATTATAGGAATAAATATAATTGAAGCAGTCATTTCGTTACATCATAAAGTAGTTTTTCCTTTCTTATGCATCAAATATTTAGTATACTTCTATTATTTTACTTAGTATGCTTTGCTTTATTTGATTCTTGCTTAATTATTTTGCTTTTTTTGCTTTATTTTATTCTAACTTTATGAGGTAAATTTTTACTGTTTTAAAAGTTGCTTTTATGTCCACAATTGAATATATCTTACCTAGGTGAAAGTAGCTTAATTAGTTCACAGTTTGGATTTATTCTTTAAACTTTTGTTTAACAAATTTAAAGAAAAATAGATTTTATATGAAGGGTGATAAATTATCTTAAAAGCTACTATAGAGTTTTTGACTAAAGCACTTAAAAGCTTCAAAGATATATTATCAAGTTTAATACTCTATGATATGGTCTAATTTTATTTAAGTTCTGTGTACTATTGAATTATAATCTTATCTCTTTAAATTTTAACTTTAAGCTACTGGATATTAAACTACTTCGTCGTTGAGTTTATTTTACTTAGATATATTTAATAAGCCTAATCCTCTTAAATAAAGCTTAACTTTATTCGAATTTCAACTAGATTTAAATTACAATATCACCTTACTATCTTTGCAAAGTATCATAGTATTAATATAGGGTTTTTAAATCTATGCTTATGCTTTTTAATTTTAATTTTACTTAGTAATACAAACCGGATTTTCCTCTTTTTTAAGCTAAACGAAGACTAAATTACATTCTAATTGAATGGCTCATTATGAAAGACATTTTCTATATATAGAATATTTTACTCCTATGCTTTGATCCTATTACTCATATCTCTTGAAAGTTCTATCTTTCTATCCTTTTAACTTTTATGATATCTTTATATTTCCTTATATCTCTAAGCCTTAACGAATATTTCCTTTTATTAGTTTTATCTTAATTTTATGACTTTCAATTTAATTCGCTAATACATAAGGAAGCTATTAATTAAGTCTAAATGGAAAGCACTGCAAGCTGATATATTTTATTAACTAGACTATCTATTAAGGCTTTTAACTTAAGATCTGAAGTTCCTTTTGGAAAATTTACTTAGATATCTAGTTTCGTTAATTATGATCCTGTGCTCCTTATAGTTTGATTTTAAACTTTTCCTCCTATTTTTAGCTTAAAAATGAAATAAAATTTGCGAAATTAGTCAGAATATCTCTTAAATAATGCGTAATATAGACACTAAAGTTCTTAGATTATTAGCAGCCAAACTTATGAGTATATCTTTGATTCATTTACCTTCAATTTGACTTAATTATTAGCATTCAACTAAATGTTCTTTATTATAGTTCAGCTTTTAAAATCCTACTATGCATTTTATTTTCGTTAAGTAGGTAGAAATTTAGCATTTTAGTCTTTTAATCTTTTAACTAAAGACCATCAAATTACTAGAATAAGCTTTAGTAAAAGAACTCTTCACTGCAAATATTTTACACTTTCCTTTTTTATAAGTAGCCATAGTATTGGATAATTAGCTTATTTATAACTTCTTAATCCTTCAAGTTCATTTTGCCTCAAATATTAATTAATTTCTTAATCTTTTCTTAGAAAAAAATTTTGACAAAAAATTAGTAAAAAAGCAAGTTTGCAATTTTGATCTTCCATACAAAAGGAAAGTATGAGGAAATAATTAATTGATATAAGGGTTTTGTATCGTAAAATCTGTTAGTTTAAAGACTATAAAAATGCTATTGAATAAACTAAATCTAAAATAAAATGGATTAATCTCTTCGACTCTCAAAAAATTAACTTAGAAACCTAAAGAGAAAAGCGGCAAAAGAAATTTAGAAAAAATAATAACAATAGGAGGAGTCAAGCTCTTCTTCAGAAGGTAAAGTTATGGTAGGATAAATAGAGATAAGTTAACCTAAAAAGGAAACTAATCAAAAACTTTAAATTTAATTAGACCAAATGTAAAAAGTAATCTCAAATTATGAAGAAACAACTTACAACTTAGGCGAAAAAATACGGGAACTAATGAGTAATATAGAAGATTAGAACAACGAATTACTAATACTTAGAAGATAACTTATTTGTAGCAAATTAATAACGGAAGAATAACTCTGAACTTAATCATAATAAAATTTTAAATACGACACAAAAATGGAAATAGAAAAAATACCAATAGAATTAAAAACAGAATTGAATCCAGAAAAAGAAATGATTGCTACAAGTTTCATTAAAAGATTAGAAAATATAGAAAATAAATTATCATAAAAAAGAACGAAATAAAGACAATAATACAAACTTTGTTGATGTTGCAAATCAAATCAACATATTTTAAAAAACTGTTGATAGTGAAAGAAAATAAACGAATAAGAGCAGAAAAGAACATGGAGACAACTCAATAAACTATGAATAACTCCAACAGGAATTACAAATAAAAGCTTTTTGCAAGACCACTTGAACGGTTACAGTGGTAACCTTCCACTTAATAAAAAGGTCGTGGATCACACCCACGTTAAAAAAGCTGTCCGCAGGAACTGGTTGCAATTCCAGAGAATGCAAAACTCTACTAACTTTAAGTATATTATTATTATTATTATAAACTAAATCTAAGATTAAGACAAAAGATATCAGGTTGAAATCAGGTCTCTTCGAGGCTCCAAAAAATGTAAAAGTTAACGGTAAAAGAGGCTTAGAACTGGAAAAGGGTTCTGAAAGTGTTACCCATCAAATTGAGACTCTTAATTCTGAAGAGAAGCCTAGGAAATAGGCTTAAAGCGTAATGAGCTTTTAAATCTCTGATTTTTTTCACAAAGCAGTAAATAAGTTATGATTAGCTGACTAAAAAGGTGCTGTACCTCCGGAAAGAGGTCAAAAAGTTGAAGAAAGATAGAAAAAATTAATCGAAAAACTTGAAATTCCAGATGAAATATAACTGAGATTCATAACGTAAGAAAAAGATTTTAATGCCTTCTGAATAATTTCAAAAAATCAGAACAGTCAATCTTAAAAATAGCAATAGAAGCAGAAAGAATTGGGCATAGGAATATAAAAAATAGAATAAAATCAATAAAAACTGCAACACAAATGGAGCTAAAAAAACTTGAAAATGACAAATGATAATTGAAGGAGAAAAAACTCAAAAATAAAAACTAAGGTGCTATTACTGTAACTATCGATTGCATCTTCGGAAAGGATGCTAGAAATTCACTACTTCAAATAAGAGTACTAAAACTATTAGAAGAAGTAGGAGAGCAAAAAGAGGAGAAAACATCAGAAATAACTAAAAAGAGAAAGAGAAAGAGAAAGAATTTATTGCAAAAAACCGGAAAAAATACACGAAAAGAATACCAAGAATTATCTAAGTAAAAGAATTTTCCAAAGTCCACATACACAGAAAGAAAAAAAGTTAGAGAGATTTACAAAATTTTATATTTAGTCTCTATAGCAATCTAAAAAATGAAAAGGAAGAAGTTGAAATACCTCCAAGAACAGCAAACATTTAATTTAGATATATATAGTATTACACAAATTAGTTTAGAGAAAATGAATTTAAAAAGCTTCAAACAAAAGTATATCCAAAACTCAAAATTAATTAAGTAAAGTATTTTAAATAAGAATTTAAAAAGAATCCTTTTAACTACCATTTATACTGATTTCTTTTTAAAGAATTTTAATTTTTTATTTCTTAAATTTAGTGATTAACTTTAAGAAAAAAGAATTAGAGGATAGTGAAATAAATAAATTAGATAAGACTTAGTCTTTAATCTGAAAGGTAAGAAAAATAGATAAGTTCTGAGATTTTTATTCCTTAATTCAGCTTTATAGAGTATTTTTGTAAGTAGGATATTGTCAGCTTTTTTTAAATTAATATGCTCAAAACGATAAGTGAGCTAACTTAATAGGAGTTTATTCTTTTATATCTATAAAAAGGATAAACCAACTTGTAAAAATGAATTCAACGAACTGTATTGAGATCAATTAATCTAAAGTAAGAGAACATTTTAAAGATTCTTCCTTTAAATTGATATGAATGCTAATTACAACCTGTTTTATAATACTTCTTAAAAAGTCCTAGGATCTGCAACTTAATCTTTCAATCTTTTAGGATTAAGTTATGGATTTTTTATCATTAAGAATAAACTCAATTTACGACTTTAAAAGTTATTTTTTATCTTACTAATTAAATGGATATTTTATCAAGAGATAATTGAGTTTGATTGTATTAAATTTCCTTTAGAAGTTTTAAATTAAAAATAATTTAAGTTTATGTTCCTTCTCAGTTTATTTTGCACAAATGCTATAGAAATTTTTCTAAGTAGAACTGTATTACTATTATAGTCAAAACTACCACAGTTTTCATCATTACATTTGTCTAGCTTTAACTATCTTTTATAGCTAAGTAATCTTCATCAAGAGGCTTTTAAATTTTCTCCTTTTTTTCTTTTTTCTCTTTGCTAATAGAAGTTTCAGTCGAAGCTAAAGTTTATATAAACTATTACTTCAACTCCTTGTCAAAATTCTCAGAAAGTCAAGAGTTTTCTAAAATTCCACATACTTAATTTTTTTACTGAATATTAGTCCTCTAGCCTTATTTCTATCTAGGAGTTAAATTAAACAGGATTTTCTTTCTAAGAGACTAGTATTAACTAGCTAAGTTTGAAGGCATTTATGAATTCCTACGTATGTGTTTGCAGTTTTTTTAGCTCCTTACTCATCCTTAATTATTTTCTTGAGATTATGAATTAACAAAAGTCTCTTTTATGACTTCCAAATTTTTAGCTCCAAATTTCTCGGTTTTTGAAGTGATTAATTTATCTTCCTTGCATGAATTTTACTAATCATGTCGTCTTACTCCCTTCACGTTCGTCTCGCTATTTTGCTATTGTACAGCAACATCTTTCAGATTACCAGAAATTCTGATATCTCGAATATGATTTTAACTACATGCCAAGTCATTCTAATTTGCATCTCGTTCGTTTTCATTTGAAGGCCCTAAGTTCTAGTCATTCATATTTAAAAATGTTAGATTTAAAATTAATTTTAGAAGTTGATTGAATTAAGTATATTTAACCTTCGTATTTTCATTTTAACTTTAATACCTTTAATTCAATCTAAATTGAGAGTATTTATTATACAAGAAATGCATCAAATTTGAGAGGTATTTTAAGATATTTAGTAAGAGTTTAACTGCATAATTTAATCCTATTGATGGATAAAAATACACGAATATTGTAATAAGACTTTGTTATATTATAATCATAAAGCTTTACAAACTAATCCAACAGAAACACTAAGAGTCCTTACTTTTTTCTCTTAGCATAGTTTGATATTTTTAAGTCAAAGCTATTACTATAAATTTATGATTTGTTATTTTTTCATTATCTTCCTAATAAATCTAATGAAAAAGACCCAATAAATGAACTATTAGATTGAAATGGAAGAAACATGATTTAGTTTAGTATTACTCTGTATAGATACTAAAGAATGCGATTAGACTAGCATTTATCTTTTAATCTTACACTACTAAATTTAAAGTCACTAGAAGAATCGACTTCATAAGTATTGTAGTTTATGAGTCTTTAATTGTGAAATCTAATAAAATATAGCTAGATTTTCTTTAAATAGATATTAAGTTTATAATCATTATTCACTTTAGTATTATAAAATTATATAGAAATGTATTGTAATTTTGTAGCTTATTATTAAATAAAAAATAGCTTTTATTACTTAAGCCTTAAAAACTTCGAGTAAATAACTAGATTGTATTTTAAATACTTTTGGCTTTAGGTTATTTATGTATTCCTCGAAAGAGTTATAATAAGACAGGGAATGGAGCTAAGCTTATAGAAAAAGTCTTCCCTTGGATTTACAATCTAGAGTATAATTACACCAAATTGGGTTAGTTAGTATTTATTTCTTTGATTTAAACTTGGATTAGCCTTGTCTAATTTACCATTTAATGGCTACTTTCTAAAGTATAAATCTATTTATTTTCTAAGAAGAAAGTAAGTCTGATTTGACTTCTTTATTTTGAAATTAGGATATAGTCTTTTTCAACTTTAAGCTTGTAATTATATTTAGTTTTTTCCACTTAAATGGTTATTATTTATATTTGTAGGATCTTATCACTAAGAGAAAATTAAGCTGCAAATCATTAAAAAATTTATTTTTATCTAGGATGATAATTATTCCCAATGGCATCTATAAGAAAACTACTAAGATTCTTGCTATAGTAATATTATAGCTAGAAAGCTTTAATTTTTTTGGCTTTTTCGTTATTCTCAGTTTTGATTTAATAGCTAGTCTACTATCTAGCCATTTAATTTCTTGCTTATCCAATTTAATAAATCTACTTATAAAATTCTTCTCTAACAATGCCTTTTTTTAGTCGAATAGCTGATTTAGTTTTAGAATAACTATAAAGAAAAATTTTGGGTTTTTCTATGTAGATAGACAGGATTTTAACAGGTATGGTATATTAATAATGTTGAAGCTATAACTAGAAATATCTAAACATCAACGCCAAAGAAATGGAATTTTAGATAAAAGTTAAAATGCAACCAAGCCTTAGTTAACTGAATATGATTAGAACATAAAGAATTTATAATATAACAATTAGATCTATCACTTAAGACTAATGATAATATAATCTATCAAAATATTTTATAAATAGCAGGCTCCTAGGATAGTATAAAGAATATTTACTCTTATTTTATATTTTATCAAGGAGGAACAATCTATTTCATGTGTATAAAGGAAGATAGTAAATTTAAACTAGCATTGGTTTATACAAAAGTAAATGCATTTTAAGCTTTCAAATTTAAAATTGAAGCTTACGAAAAACAGTAAAAAAGTGAATGCATTTAGAACGAAAAATATCTTTAACATACAATTTTCATGAAATAGATAAGCACCTAATAAAGCTATTCATACCTCTATAAGCTAACTATTTAAATTCATTTATTAAGGAATCATAAGTAAATTTATATAATTCTAAGTAAATTAAGAACTTTAAGATCTGACAATTTATAAACTAATAAAGCTTATATTTAAAATATTATATTTGTAGATTAAAAAAGAATTTCTTTCATATTCCTCTAAGAATAAGATTAAAAGTTATAGCAAAATACTTAAAATCATATTAAATTGTTTAGATTTTAAATAAAAAATTAATTTAATGTAAGCTGGAAATTTTAAACTTTCTAGCAACTTAAGATTGATCAACATATCTTTATTCTCAGAAACGTATTAAATGTAAAAGTTACTTTAAAAAAGTTATACCAATAGACCCATTTCTATAGTTGATAAAAAGGAATAAGATTATAAATAAAATTTAAATTTAAAATAAATAGAGTTTTTAGAAGATTTATAAAAGCTTTTTATAGCTTACTAACTTTTTTCAAATTTAATTTCAAAAATAAATATCTTTTTAAATTAAAACTATATACTCTTATAATTAGAACAATTATGTCCTATAAAATTTAGAATTAATTTTTAAAAAAACTAAAGAGAATTAAAAAAATTTCTCAATTTGAAATAAATTTTTAACTTTGAAATTTAAATTTTTTTTGAGTTTGTTATATGAAAAAAGAAACAGTTAAGACATTTAAAAAGATATCAATAAAAGGATTTAATTAAAAAATTTATTAAGAAGCTTAATATGATTTTAATAGTTCAAATGTAAAAATGAAGCCTAAATTATTAATTTTTATTTGATATCTAAATTATCTTCCTTTTTTGTTAAATTTAGATAAAAAATAGAATCATGTTCTTTATAAAAAATTAATAACCAGCTTAAAATATGAAATATTTAGGTATAAATCCAAAAAGTTTAAGTTAAACAATCATTCAGCTAGAGAAAAATTAAGAACTACTAAAGGACCTTAATTATACCATGAATTTAGTTTTTAATCTGTTTGTATTCCTTAAGTCTCTACAATTTATAAATTGAATCCATCTTTACTAATATTATTATTAAATTAACTATCATCACACAACCAAAGTGCTCCCTTCTTTATTTAAACTGTCATTGTATAATCTTCGTTTTTAGTAATAAAAGTTAATCTTTCAAATATTACTGTTGAATTATGGTAAAATTGATTATATTGAATTGAATAGTCTTTACCACATTTCTAAAAAGAGTCTTGGCTATTTGTTGGAAAAATTTAATTATTTTTATGAACTGTAATTTCAATTATATAAATTTCTAATCCGCTCTTAGCAGAACTTTTTATTTTAAATCCTCAAAGATTCCAATCTTTATTTGTTCTAAAAGTCAGAAAATTACTAGTTTTATCAAGTTCCTCACTCTCGTTCGTTCAATTTTCATTTCTACTCATTTATTTATTTTTTTTAGATCACATTTACTAAAAAATTTTCCATTATTTTTAATTTTATCTCCAGTCTTCTGACTGATAGAAACTAGAAAATAATAACTATAACAAGAATAAGGCTTCGGTAGATTCTTCATCTTGTTATATTTATTACTTTTCCAAAAAAAAAATTATAAGTTCACAATAGATTTTATGCTTTTTCATCTCCAATTAAATTCTATTATTCTAAATATTCGCCAAAAGTAAACATTTTTTAATTCTAATCTTTAATTTTCTGATTGCTTTGATTTGTTTAACTTTAAGTTTCTTCATTTTTAAGAGCCTATATTGTTAGCTAGTCTGATTTTTGTGGATAAAAGATGTATATTTGTTTTATCAAAGGTATAATCTTTTAAGTATTATTTAGTGTCTTTAATTTTAGATATTTGATAGTATGCATTTATCTTTCACTTTTTATTAAATCTTATAATTTAGTCACTAGTTATAAGATGGATTCTTAAGAAAGCTAATAATGTTGCTAATAATCTTGGTACTAATGTTGGATAATAAATTTATTTTAGATTGATTACTAGCATTACTAAGAGACACTTAGACACTTTAATTTAGCTTATATAGTTTTATCTAAAATTAGTTATTGTTCTGAGAGTAAATATGTTAGGTTTAAGTTTCTCTGTTTATTTAGTTCTTCCTTTTATAAATTAAGTTATTCTAATGATTAAATAGCTAATTATTTAAGTTGGACTAATGAGTCTTTAGTGTTCTATTAAACTTCATCTTAAATATAATCCAAAATATATCAGTTTATTTTTAAGTCTTAATAGATGCCTTAGTTAAGTTTCTAATCTAGAGGACACTTTATTCCATTATTTTCCTATAAATGGTAGCAGCAGATACTACAGAAAGTATGCCCACACTTAAGAAAGTAAGGAAGTTAGTTAGTTCTAGTATAAGATTTAAAGCAGATCTTACACTAAGTAAGTTAAGCTCTTAGTTAACTAAATTAAGAGTAATTCAACATTATTATTATAATATAACTACATTTATGTATTTAAACTAACTCTATTTAATATATAAGAACTTATCTAATTAACAAAGGAAATAAATAAAGCTTCTAAATTAAACTTTATACATTTAAGACTTAAAGTCACTTAATAACATGATGCTTTAGAAACAAAATTTTCGTTATAATTAGTACAGAAATAGAGAGATTCACTTAAAGTGTAATAATATCTTTATTTAGTAATTTTTCTTTTGATAAATAAGAATAAATAAAAAAGTCAGCAAGCTGAAGAAGAGCAATTAGTCCTAATTTAATTATGATATAAATTATACAAATGATATAGCATTATATAGCCTATTATTTATTATGAAGTCTAAATAATAGCAAAATGAAATAGCTTTTATAATAAAGAATTTTTTCCTTCTTCAAAATAGAAACTTTTTTAAGATAGTTACATTTCTAAACAATTAGGAGCTTGGGTATATGAAATTATTTTAGTTTCTTAGTATCAACTAAATGCTTTTTATTAGCTAGCATTAACCTATTTCTTAGCTATTAACTAACCTTCTTTAGTTCTTAATCAGATAATTTTTATCTTTTAGATCTTTCAAAATTTTAATATTTTATACACTTTTAAATTAAATCTTTGCTTTTAAGTAGAAATCTGATATTGTCTTTAATCTTAAAATTCGTTTATATAAGCACCTTTAATTAGAAGAGTATCAGGTAGGCTATTTTCATTTGAGTACTTAATCTAATATTATCAAATAGTCATAAGAATTGGGGATCTTTACAAGTATCTTAGATGCTAAAATTCTATTTTTCTCTAGCAAAGATAAAATATGAAGATGTAAGAAAAATAGCTACAGAGGTAAGGAGCCTTTCTAATAGCATTACTTAAATAAAAGAAACAGCAAGTGACAGAAAGTTTTAATTATGGTTAGATTAATAAACTTAAAGGATTTAATAGAAAAGCTTGATCTCACTTATAAGTAGAGATTGTTCTTTAAGCATAGAATGATAGATAGCAATGGATTAAATTATAAAATTTGCCTCAATAAATTAACGAGAAAAATAAATTTTTTTGCTAAGCAAAGAGTTAACAAGTTAAGTTTTTACTAAACCACAAAAGCTTAGGAGTTAAATTTTAGTTAGTCTACGTAATAATAAAAAATAGTTAATTAAAAGAAGCTGAGAATAAAAGCATAAAGGGATTATAATATTTAAATAAGCTAAATAACTAGTCATCTCCAAATAAAATAATGCTATCATTGATTTAAACCTTTTTCTTATTAAAGCTTAAACATTTTTAATACTAAGTATCATCTGAAAATTAAGATAGAGTCTTTATTATAGTTTCTTTTAGTATAAATAAATACATTTTAAATAATCAGAATGAGATATCTTTGGAAAATACAAAGTACGAGAATAAGGCGAACAATAAAATATTTAAGATGCTTTTTCGGATTTATTTAGATATGGATAACAACCTCGTGTAATATAGAGCATCAATGAAATTTATCTTAGCATATTTAAGTTTAATAAAAACTAGATGAAGAGATAAATTAATAGAAATCATAATATTATCTTTCTAGTAGTTTTTATAAGATTTAAATTATTAAATTTATATAAATAAATTACACTAAGGAACTAATTATTAATATTTAAGCTTTATATTAAATTTTCCTTCATAACCTATTTTTCTATTATTAGGAAAAGTTATGGGTACAATATTTAATTCACGACTTATCGTTTTTATTCTGGAATATTACTGAGGACGAAGCTTTTTTAAAGAGATTTTTTAGTCTTTAATAAATAAAAAGAAAAATATACATCAATTTGCTTAACTTATTTACATAATAATTTTAGTTGATATTGATATAAAAAAGGTTTAAAGCACTAAAAATTAAACTAATAAGTATAAAAGGAATAAAGTAATTTGAATTATCATCTTCGTTGTTTCTTTCTCTTAGTCCAATGTCACTCTTCAAATATTTCTAAAATTTTGATTTTTCAAAGATAAATAATTAATTCTAAATAACCTGAAAATAAATTAAATTTGGATATCACTAGCTTTAAAAACTAGGGGTAATTTATTCAAACTAAAATTGATTTATGAAAAATTTCCTTTCTAAAACAAACTCAAAGGCTATATAATAAAAATTCCTAAAACTTAAAATATTGGATATAAGATATACCCTTATGGATATAAATTAACTAAGCTTTTTTAATATTTTAAAATAGTTTATTATTAAAATTTTATTTGATATTCTTAAAATGAAAGATCTCAGTGTATAGTCTCGAAATAATGCTTATCTACCTAGTTTTGTTTACCTCTTTTTAAAATTCTTTCTAGTTAAATTTTATTTAAGAAAAGTCCTATACTCTTTTATCAATTAATCATTCTATTAATAATTTCTTTTTCTTTATTAATGTTAAAACGTTAAATTAAATAATTTATTGTAAATTAATAGTTATTGTTATATTTGCTCCTTATTATATTAAAGAGTCTTTATTCTTAAATAAGTTGAAGAGAACTTTAAAAAACTAGCGCTTTTACTTTTTTTAACTTTTATTTATCTTTGTTGCTTTTTCTATTTTGAATGAGCACTAATTTATTTCCCTCTCCTGCTTCTATAAATATTAGAGCTAAAATATATTAAATTTATTATTAGTTTCTTCTGTATATTACGCATCTTAATTGTATTCATAATATATTATGCATACTAATTCACTCTTTCTTAAGGAAATACTTAGTTATATCTCAATAATGTTCCTGATTCTCAAAGCTTCTACCTAATTTTCCTTATAATATTTTAATCTCTGAGACCCTTTAAAGTTTAGTCAAAAGTAAGAGTAATTCTATTATTCAAAGATCTGAATAGTTATCATCTTATTTTTATTCTATCAGATTAACTTTTTAGTTTGGCATACCTATCTAAAACATAAATCTATATGTGAGTCTTTAGACTTTTTTGAAAACTAATATCTTCATTTTGAAAATAGTTAAAATCAATATTGATATTTCACTCGAATTTACTAGAAATTTCTAGACATTATACTATAAAATTCTAGCTTTATAAAGTAATAGTATATAATAAATCTTAACAGTAAAGAACAAAAAGGCTATAATAGCCTAAGCAATAATAAGCTTTTAGCTTTATTAGAAATTAATAACTAATAAAGCAAGTTTTTCCTTATAATATCTAACTACAGTCAAAACACTAGAAAATAGCATAAAGTATAGAACTCATAAGCTAAATGGGATATAATCAAGTTTATATTAGATCTAGTTATTCTATTTTCAGTGCTTTTTATCACTAGATTATCAAATAACGCTTACTTATATATAACAGTATTCCATTTTGTACTAAAAGAGATTTAAAATATAAAAAAGTTGACTAGCTTAGTGAAGATAAAAAATGATTATAGTATAAAATATAATAAAATATGCTCATAATTAAAAATAAAAGCTTTAATTACCAAATACTATAAATTTATAATGTCTAGATAAGCGCATAATCACTTAAAGACCTTAAAAGAGCAATATTCAGAGTGATAAGAAATCTTTAAATCTAAAGCTATCTAAAGTATATCACATCTAATGAGCTCTTAGTATGAGTTTAATGATTCAAAATTTGTTTATCAAAAGAAGGAAAATTAAATCGGAAATGAAGATAATAAGATTAGTAAAGAAACGAACTGCTAAGTAAATAATTATAGGGATTGAAGTACTTTGCGTAATCAATCAAAAAAAAGCGTACAATAAGAGCCTAATATGCAACAGAATACTTAAAAGCTGAAATTTGGAAACTTTAATAAGATTAAAAATTAAGAAATTTAATTGAATAGTAAAGCATAAAAAAAAGAAAGAGATAGACTTTTCCTCTAAATGATTATTTAAGAATAACCCTTAGAAAATAAAGAGAGAAAATAAAGAATAGAAGGATATAAATAAAAATTGGAAAACTTAAAATAAAAAAATAAGGATTATATGAAGAAAAATATAGCAAAGAAAGAAAAGTAGTTAATTTTAAAAGAAATATAAGAATTTTCTTAACCAGAATAATAAGAAAAATAAGAGGAAAATAGCATCATTACAATAACCTAAGAAAGTCATTAAATCAAGCATGAATAAAAGATTTAATAACGGAAACCTAATTAAACTTAATTATGAAATTAAAATAGTTAAGCAATTCTTTTATAATAGGAAGCTAATTCTTAAGCTAATATAAGATAAGAAAACAAATAGTAAATTCTAAATATTCCATAAATGAGTGATTAAACGAGCATAAATGATAAGCAAGATTTTGAATAGCGTCTTTAAAATATAGCTATTTGTGTTGCTTGCTCCAAATATGAAAATAAATTATAAAACTTGGAATGTCCTAAAAAAGATTTAGAACTGATTTCAAATTGTTTATCTTAATTCAATTTTAAAGTTACTAAATGTCTTGATAAAAGTGTAAGTGAAATAGAAGACATCTTAAATTAAGTAAAGGTAGAAATTTAAGAGGATAAGGAATGTAAGAATTAAATATTCTTTTATTATTCTGGACATGGAAGTTTATAAAAAAATGACTCAAATTAAAATATTACTTTTGGCTTAGATTTTTAAGCAAATCGTATTAATTTAGTTAAATATGCAGTTGAATTAGCTAGTTTACCTAATTCTGTCTGCTTTGCCTTTTTCGACTGCTGTAGAGTTGAACTAAAAGGTATTAAAAGAATAAAGTAAGATTATAGTAGCAATCTGATGCTTTTGTTCTCATGTGAAGAAAATTAAGAATGTGTTGGAACCTCTAGAGGTTCTAACATGACCATAGAATTTATAGAAAGAATTAAAAATTAAAAGACTCAAAAGATTTCTATTCCTAAATAAATTTGTTTAAATTAAATGCTTAACAAGTTTTAAAGCGAATTTTTTGATAATTCATAATGTGATTTTATTCTTACTTAAGAGTAAATGGATACAGATTCAGGGGAATTTACTGTTAAAAATATTCTCACAGTGAACAAAGTAAATCAAACTAAAATATCATATTCACTCCTAAATTAAAGCTTTAATCATCAAAAAATTGATATAGTAGCTACGGAGCTTCATTTTACTTAGATTGAATAAATAAACAATGAAGATTTAATAATATCTGGTGGATGTTTTTCGAACTAATCCAGATTCGATTTGTATTCCGAAAAAGGAATTTAGTAATATGAAATGTAATTATAAAGATATTATCATAGAACTAGCTGAGATAAAAAGGAGAATGTTTATATAATTTCAGGGCAAAAAAATAATAAATTATAAAACTTAGGAGTAGAAGAATGTGAAGTATTTAATTAGAAATCTAAAAAATTTTAATAAATCGAATTTATTCAGAATTCAACTATAAATTTCGGATGCGATTAAACAGAATAAGAGCTTTATGCTTTTGGAGGATATAGCTTATGGCAAGGTAATAAGATCGACTTAATTTAATTATATGATAAGCAAAGAAACGAGTGAAATACTTGTGAATAAAAGTTATCAGAAGAAGCACAAGCTAATGCAATTTACATACCCCATCAAGCCTCTTTTCTGATATATGCTAATAGTTCCACTTTATAAACTCAACAATTTGACTTAAAAACCATTCATATTTGTGGCTAAAATTTTAATAGTTTTGGCTCCTGCTACACTCAGCCCATTTAAAGTGGAAATAAAGTTTTTTAATATGATGATCAAAACTGTTTATATAGTTATGATTTGCAAGCAGGGTTATGGAAGATGCTGCTTTAACAAAATAAATATTTTATAAATATCTTTTTATATTTACCCTTTATGCTCTTTTAATAAAGCAGCATTTTAATATTGTTAATTTATTTTTATCAACGAAAAAAAATTTTAAATCATAGTAATTTGGAGAGATAAAGAAATTAAATTCATCAAATATTGAATAGAAATTCGGATTTAAATTATTAAACAGTTAATAATTTATTTCCTTTAATAAATATTATTTCTATAAAATTATTTATCTCTTTTGATTTGATCCTCACAATATTTTCATCTAAACTAAAAAATTAAAATTATACTGGATAAATAAAATTTTACCTAATCAAAATAAAGAATTTATTATTTTTCTATCTTAACAAAAAATTAGAAATAAAGATAATTAAGTTTTTATGCTAAATTTAATTTTTATTTATTAAATATAAAGCTGTAATACTTTAAATTTTAATATATTTAATTAAAAATATTATAAAATGATGTTTAAAATTTAATAGAAGTGAAAAAATAAATAGCAATAATTATTTATTTTTTAAATAGATTAATTGTTTCCATTTAAATATTTCTTTTTTATGATTCTTTTACTTTTTTAATCTAAAATATTTCTTTCCAAATATGGATAATTTTTATTATTTTAATATCTTGATAATATTTCTCTATATATAAATTATGTTCTTCTTTTTCTATTTAAATATAAATTTATTTAAACTTATTTCTATATTTTTATAACTTTATATAATATCCATCATTTTAAAATTTAATAGAACAAGTAATTATTTATTTATATATTTCTTTATAGAATCTCAATTTTATTTCATTATATTTCTTATTTTTAAGTGTTCATCCCAACTCTCCATAAATATCTTTAATTAGGGGATTTTATATTTAGGGTATGTAAATTTAAAGTACTTCATTTCTTCTAAAAATAAAATTGAATAAAAACTTAGTTTAATTATTTAGAAAATATTTTAAGCATTTTTTTATTTTTTCAATAGATTTAATCATCTTTAGTACATAACTATACTTTTTGAATATAAAAAAGGGAATAACTTTATTTAAAAAAATAAACGGAAAGCATAAAAAAATTTTCTGTAATTAAGATTTAAATATTATACTTCAAAGCTTATATAATGAAATTAAATTAAATATTTACTGTTTGTTGTAAATATAATTTAAAATAATTTATTTTTCTTTTATAAATATCACTTCTATCCTACTTTTTTGAAAATTTTTAATTCCAAATTATCTATAAAAAATGTAAATCTTAGCATTATTAAAAATAAATAAACATATGAAGTTGTAAATGATTAAATTCGATTTGATTACTTATAAAAATAAGATCCTTTTATTTTTATTTATTTGATAAATATTAGAAAAATTATATAATAATAATAATTAATTATAGTGATCCCACCTATCAATAAGATTCGTCACTTTTTAAAGTTTAATAGTTTTGTTAAAATTTCCATTTCCAGTCTTCTTCTTGAAGCACATATCTATCTGTGCTGTGTTCTCCCTTTTTTATTTTCGTAATCTTACTTCAATCAATCTTCATTCCAAGCATTTGTATTTCTTCTTTGTCCTGCTATAATCACGTCTTCTAGAATTTCAAGCCCTACGTACATCTTTCTTCTATAAATTCTTCCTTCAGCAGTGCAATATAGTTTACTTATGGTTCTTCATAGCTTTAAATTTTCAGCTTTCCGTTTTTATTGGAATTAGAAGCACTTTCTAACTTTGTGTCCTGGTCTCTTGCAGTATCAGCATCGCAGTATTTTCCTATAGGGAATATCTTTTATTGCAGGCTGTTTCTCCACATTCATAGGATAATTCCCCTGTATATTTTGCAAAAATATGCTTTCAGTTAGTTCTGCGAATTAGTCGAATTTTTTCTCTATCTCTTCAATTTTGTTGTTTCCTATCTATTTATTTTCATTTTTCATCTATTCTTATTAATTGTACATCAGGTGCTCTATTTTTCATTCTAGTTCTTGAACAGTTCTTAGGAGGTTGAAATTTTCTTATTACAGCAATTGGAGTGCTTAAAATATATTTTATTGCTCGGAAGATGAATCCTTTTGAGAAGAGGTTTTTTACAAGAAGTTTTCCATTTTTTCTATCGATTGTATCATATAAAAGTTACCTTTTATCAATAAATAGCCTTTTATATTAATCTAAATTTAATTATGAATCTAATAATAAACAATTCTTAAATATAATTCTTAAATATAATTTTTACTCTATCAATTATTAAAGTTGCTATTATTATAACTTATATAGTGCTTTTTATATTAATTTGCTTTACTTAAATAATTTATTTTAATTTATCTATTTTTTTATAATATCTTTATTGACATACTTTTAAACCTAAAATAAAGAATAAAGAAAAATGGCTTTTTTATTATTTTTATTTAATTCATATTATTTTTTAGATTAAAGATAGTAAGAAACTTATATTTATAAAGTTATTTATAATTTATTCTTTAAAATAATGATTTTAAAGGGATTATTATAATAAATACTTATTTAGAGAAACTTCATATAATATCTTAATAGAGTAGTAAGTTTACTTATAAATCTTAATCTAATTTAATAATTTTAAAACTTTATTTTATTTTTATTATTTTAAGATTATTGTTTTCTTTCTTTAATAGGATGAATAAAATATATTACGAAAAAAAGCATTAAAAATTAAATAATAAAATTGCTTAATATCTATGATAAAATAATTTTTATTAAAGCTTTGCAAATCTTAATTAGATTAAAATTGAATTAAATTATAAATATGCATGGATTATATAACTTTTAAATATAATTATTTTTTAGCAAGAATATATGATTTATTAAATAATTTATTTAAAGGAAAAATATAAAATTAATAGAAACTGTCAAACTCATTCAGCTAATGTAAACCAAAGGGCTCTTAATGGTCCTTAGTTACACCATGAATTCTGCCCAAGTTCTGCTTTTATTCCTTGAGTTTCTAATATTTATAAGTTAAATCCATCTAAACTTATGTTATTGTTAAATGATCTTTCATCGCATTATCAAAGATCTTCGTTTTCTAACTCAATAGTTAAAGTATGATCTTCATTCTTTGTAATAAAAGCCTCCAATTAAGGTATAATTTTAACATGCCAAAAAGAATATCAATGAGGAATAGTAATACCAAAATCGCAATCTTAAATTTCACTTTCAAATTTATAGGGCTGCACTTAGTTATTTTTATGAACCGTAATTTTTTTTATCGAAGTTGTTTTTCCTTCTTAAGCTGTAGGTTTGATGGAAAATCCTCAAAAATAACAATCTTTATTTGTTCTAAAAGTTAAGAAATTAATAGAACTTTTTGCTTTTTTTGCTTAAGACTTTCAATTTTCATTTCTTACCATTATTTTATTTCTTTATTTTCATTATTAAAAGAAATCATCTCAAATCTTTTAATTAATCTTTTGTTCTTCCGAATCAAGGGCACTTTCATATAATTATTTAAATAATGATAAAGCTTAAAGTGATTCTTAGTCTTTTTTTACTCTTTATTTATACTCAAATAATTTTTTAAAATATATAATCTCTTATGAACTTTCATCTCCTATTGTATTCTGCTGTTCTAAATAATCACCATAACTGAAATTTATTTGTTTCTATTTCTTGATTTTATTTTCGTTTTAACTTTAAATACTTTTATTTATTTAAAATTTGGTTTCTTCATTTTTAAGAGCCTATATTGTCAGCTAGTCTGATTTTTGTGGATAAAAGATGTATATTTGTTTTATCAAAGGTATAATCTTTTAAGTATTATTTAGTGTCTTTAATTTTAGATATTTGATAGTATGCATTTATCTTTCACTTTTTATTAAATCTTAAAGCTTAGTCACTAGTTATAAGATGGATTCTTAAGAAAGCTAATAATGTTGCTAATAATCTTGGTACTAATGTTGGATAATAAATTTATTTTAGATTGATTACTAGCATTACTAAGAGACACTTAGACACTTTAATTTAGCTTATATAGTTTTATCTAAAATTAGTTATTGTTCTGAGAGTAAATATGTTAGGTTTAAGTTTCTCTGTTTATTTAGTTCTTCCTTTTATAAATTAAGTTATTCTAATGATTAAATAGCTAATTATTTAAGTTGGACTAATGAGTCTTTAGTGTTCTATTAAACTTCATCTTAAATATAATCCAAAATATATCAGTTTATTTTTAAGTCTTAATAGATGCCTTAGTTAAGTTTCTAATCTAGAGGACACTTTATTCCATTATTTTCCTATAAATGGTAGCAGCAGATACTACAGAAAGTATGTCCACACTTAAGAAAGTAAGGAAGTTAGTTAGTTCTAGTATAAGATTTAAAGCAGATCTTACACTAAGTAAGTTAAGCTCTTAGTTAACTAAATTAAGAGTAATTCAACATTATTATTATAATATAACTACATTTATGTATTTAAACCAACTCTATTTAATATATAAGAACTTATCTAATTAACAAAGGAAATAAATAAAGCTTCTAAATTAAACTTTATACATTTAAGACTTAAAGTCACTTAATAACATGATGCTTTAGAAACAAAATTTTCGTTATAATTAGTACAGAAATAGAGAGATTCACTTAAAGTGTAATAATATCTTTATTTAGTAATTTTTCTTTTGATAAATAAGAATAAATAAAAAAGTCAGCAAGCTGAAGAAGAGCAATTAGTCCTAATTTAATTATGATATAAATTATACAAATGATATAGCATTATATAGCCTATTATTTATTATGAAGTCTAAATAATAGCAAAATGAAATAGCTTTTATAATTAAGAATTTTTTCCTTCTTCAAAATAGAAACTTTTTTAAGATAGTTACATTTCTAAATAATTAGGAGCTTGGGTATATGAAATTATTTTAGTTTCTTAGTATCAACTAAATGCTTTTTATTAGCTAGCATTAACCTATTTCTTAGCTATTAGCTAACTTTCTTTAGTTCTTAATCAGATAATTTTTATCTTTTAGATCTTTCAAAATTTTAATATTTTATACACTTTTAAATTAAATCTTTGCTTTTAAGTAGAAATCTGATATTGTCTTTAATCTTAAAATTCGTTTATATAAGCACCTTTAATTAGAAGAGTATCAGGTAGGCTATTTTCATTTGAGTACTTAATCTAATATTATCAAATAGTCATAAGAATTGGGGATCTTTACAAGTATCTTAGATGCTAAAATTCTATTTTTCTCTAGCAAAGATAAAATATGAAGATGTAAGAAAAATAGCTACAGAGGTGAGGAGCCTTTCTAATAGCATTACTTAAATAAAAGAAACAGCAAGTGACAGAAAGTTTTAATTATGGTTAGATTAATAAACTTAAAGGATTTAATAGAAAAGCTTGATCTCACTTATAAGTAGAGATTGTTCTTTAAGCATAGAATGATAGATAGCAATGGATTAAATTATAAAATTTGCCTCAATAAATTAACGAGAAAAATAAATTTTTTTGCTAAGCAAAGAGTTAACAAGTTAAGTTTTACTAAACCACAAAAGCTTAGGAGTTAAATTTTAGTTAGTCTACGTAAAAAAAAAAATAGTTAATTAAAAGAAGCTGAGAATAAAAGCATAAAGGGATTATAATATTTAAATAAGCTAAATAACTAGTCATCTCCAAATAAAATAATGCTATCATTGATTTAAACCATTTTTCTTATTAAAGCTTAAACATTTTTAATACTAAGTATCATCTGAAAATTAAGATAGAGTCTTTATTATAGTTTCTTTTAGTATAAATAAATACATTTTAAATAATCAGAATGAGATATCTTTGGAAAATACAAAGTAGCAGAATAAGGCGAACAATAAAATATTTAAGATGCTTTTTCGGATTTATTTATATATGGATAACAACCTCGTGTAATTTAGAGCATCAATGAAATTTATCTTAGCATATTTAAGTTTAATAAAAACTAGATGAAGAGATAAATTAATAGAAATCATAATATTATCGTTATAGTAGTTTTTATAAGATTTAAATTATTAAATTTATATAAATAAATTACACTAAGGAACTAATTATTAATATTTAAGCTTTATATTAAATTTTCCTTCATAACCTATTTTTCTATTATTAGGAAAAGTTATGGGTACAATATTTAATTCACGACTTATCGTTTTTATTCTGGAATATTACTGAGGACGAAGCTTTTTTAAAGATATTTTTTAGTCTTTAATAAATAAAAAGAAAAATATACATCAATTTGCTTAACTTATTTACATAATAATTTTAGTTGATATTGATATAAAAAAGGTTTAAAGCACTAAAAATTAAACTAATAAGTATAAAAGGAATAAAGTAATTTGAATTATCATCTTCGTTGTTTCTTTCTCTTAGTCCAATGTCATTCTTCAAATATTTCTAAAATTTTGATTTTTCAAAGATAAATAATTAATTTTAAATAACCTGAAAATAAATTAAATTTGGATATCACTAGCTTTAAAAACTAGGGGTAATTTATTCAAACTAAAATTGATTTATGAAAAATTTCCTTTCTAAAACAAACTCAAAGGCTATATAAAAATTCCTAAAACTTAAAATATTGGATATAAGATATACCCTTATGGATATAAATTAACTAAGCTTTTTTAATATTTTAAAATAGTTTATTATTAAAATTTTATTTGATATTCTTAAAATGAAAGATCTCAGTGTATAGTCTCGAAATAATGCTTATCTACCTAGTTTTGTTTACCTCTTTTTAAAATTCTTTCTAGTTAAATTTTATTTAAGAAAAGTCCTATACTCTTTTATCAATTAATCATTCTATTAATAATTTCTTTTTCTTTATTAATGTTAAAACGTTAAATTAAATAATTTATTGTAAATTAATAGTTATTGTTATATTTGCTCCTTATTATATTAAAGAGTCTTTATTCTTAAATAAGTTGAAGAGAACTTTAAAAAACTAGCGCTTTTACTTTTTTTAACTTTTATTTATCTTTGTTGCTTTTTCTATTTTGAATGAGCACTAATTTATTTCCCTCTCCTGCTTCTATAAATATTAGAGCTAAAATATATTAAATTTATTATTAGTTTCTTCTGTATATTACGCATCTTAATTGTATTCATAATATATTATGCATACTAATTCACTCTTTCTTAAGGAAATACTTAGTTATATCTCAATAATGTTCCTGATTCTCAAAGCTTCTACCTAATTTTCCTTATAATATTTTAATCTCTGAGACCCTTTAAAGTTTAGTCAAAAGTAAGAGTAATTCTATTATTCAAAGATCTGAATAGTTATCATCTTATTTTTATTCTATCAGATTAACTTTTTAGTTTGGCATACCTATCTAAAACATAAATCTATATGTGAGTCTTTAGACTTTTTTGAAAACTAATATCTTCATTTTGAAAATAGTTAAAATCAATATTGATATTTCACTCGAATTTACTAGAAATTTCTAGACATTATACTATAAAATTCTAGCTTTATAAAGTAATAGTATATAATAAATCTTAACAGTAAAGAACAAAAAGGCTATAATAGCCTAAGCAATAATAAGCTTTTAGCTTTATTAGAAATTAATAACTAATAAAGCAAGTTTTTCCTTATAATATCTAACTACAGTCAAAACACTAGAAAATAGCATAAAGTATAGAACTCATAAGCTAAATGGGATATAATCAAGTTTATATTAGATCTAGTTATTCTATTTTCAGTGCTTTTTATCACTAGATTATCAAATAACGCTTACTTATATATAACAGTATTCCATTTTGTACTAAAAGAGATTTAAAATATAAAAAAGTTGACTAGCTTAGTGAAGATAAAAAATGATTATAGTATAAAATATAATAAAATATGCTCATAATTAAAAATAAAAGCTTTAATTACCAAATACTATAAATTTATAATGTCTAGATAAGCGCATAATCACTTAAAGACCTTAAAAGAGCAATATTCAGAGTGATAAGAAATCTTTAAATCTAAAGCTATCTAAAGTATATCACATCTAATGAGCTCTTAGTATGAGTTTAATGATTCAAAATTTGTTTATCAAAAGAAGGAAAATTAAATCGGAAATGAAGATAATAAGATTAGTAAAGAAACGAACTGCTAAGTAAATAATTATAGGGATTGAAGTACTTTGCGTAATCAATCAAAAAAAAGCGTACAATAAGAGCCTAATATGCAACAGAATACTTAAAAGCTGAAATTTGGAAACTTTAATAAGATTAAAAATTAAGAAATTTAATTGAATAGTAAAGCATAAAAAAAAGAAAGAGATAGACTTTTCCTCTAAATGATTATTTAAGAATAACCCTTAGAAAATAAAGAGAGAAAATAAAGAATAGAAGGATATAAATAAAAATTGGAAAACTTAAAATAAAAAAATAAGGATTATATGAAGAAAAATATAGCAAAGAAAGAAAAGTAGTTAATTTTAAAAGAAATATAAGAATTTTCTTAACCAGAATAATAAGAAAAATAAGAGGAAAATAGCATCATTACAATAACCTAAGAAAGTCATTAAATCAAGCATGAATAAAAGATTTAATAACGGAAACCTAATTAAACTTAATTATGAAATTAAAATAGTTAAGCAATTCTTTTATAATAGGAAGCTAATTCTTAAGCTAATATAAGATAAGAAAACAAATAGTAAATTCTAAATATTCCATAAATGAGTGATTAAACGAGCATAAATGATAAGCAAGATTTTGAATAGCGTCTTTAAAATATAGCTATTTGTGTTGCTTGCTCCAAATATGAAAATAAATTATAAAACTTGGAATGTCCTAAAAAAGATTTAGAACTGATTTCAAATTGTTTATCTTAATTCAATTTTAAAGTTACTAAATGTCTTGATAAAAGTGTAAGTGAAATAGAAGACATCTTAAATTAAGTAAAGGTAGAAATTTAAGAGGATAAGGAATGTAAGAATTAAATATTCTTTTATTATTCTGGACATGGAAGTTTATAAAAAAATGACTCAAATTAAAATATTACTTTTGGCTTAGATTTTTAAGCAAATCGTATTAATTTAGTTAAATATGCAGTTGAATTAGCTAGTTTACCTAATTCTGTCTGTTTTGCCTTTTTCGACTGCTGTAGAGTTGAACTAAAAGGTATTAAAAGAACAAAGTAAGATTATAGTAGCAATCTGATGCTTTTGTTCTCATGTGAAGAAAATTAAGAATGTGTTGGAACCTCTAGAGGTTCTAACATGACCATAGAATTTA
The DNA here is from genome assembly GCA_946699065.1 of Loxodes magnus. Classification (NCBI taxonomy): domain Eukaryota; phylum Ciliophora; class Karyorelictea; order Loxodida; family Loxodidae; genus Loxodes; species Loxodes magnus. The sequence continues at coordinate 637,085 of CAMPDV010000099.1, forward strand.
TAGAAAGAATTAAAAATTAAAAGACTCAAAAGATTTCTATTCCTAAATAAATTTGTTTAAATGAAATGCTTAACAAGTTTTAAGGGGAATTTTTTGATAATTCATAATGTGATTTTATTCTTACTTAAGAGTAAATGGATACAGATTCAGGAGAATTTACTGTTAAAAATATTCTCACAGTGAACAAAGTAAATCAAACTAAAATATCATATTCACTCCTAAATTAAAGTGTAGATTAACAAAATATTGATATAGTAGCTACGGAGCTTCACTTTACTTAGATTGAATAAATAAACAATGAAGATTTAATAATATCTGGTGGATGTTTTTCGAACTAATCCAGATTCGATTTGTATTCCGAAAAAGGAATTTAGTAATATGAAATGTAATTATAAAGATATTATCATAGAACTAGCTGAGATAAAAAGGAGAATGTTTATATAATTTCAGGGCAAAAAAATAATTAATTATAAAACTTAGGAGTAGAAGAATGTGAAGTATTTAATTAGAAATCTAAAAAATTTTAATAAATCGAATTTATTCAGAATTCAACTATAAATTTCGGATGCGATTAAACAGAATAAGAGCTTTATGCTTTTGGAGGATATAGCTTATGGCAAGGTAATAAGATCGACTTAATTTAATTATATGATAAGCAAAGAAACGAGTGAAATACTTGTGAATAAAAGTTATCAGAAGAAGCACAAGCTAATGCAATTTACATACCCCATCAAGCCTCTTTTCTGATATATGCTAATAGTTCCACTTTATAAACTCAACAATTTGACTTAAAAACCATTCATATTTGTGGCTAAAATTTTAATAGTTTTGGCTCCTGCTACACTCAGCCCATTTAAAGTGGAAGTAAAGTTTTTTAATATGATGATCAAAACTGTTTATATAGTTATGATTTGCAAGCAGGGTTATGGAAGATGCTGCTTTAACAAAATAAATATTTTATAAATATCTTTTTATATTTACCCTTTATGCTCTTTTAATAAAGCAGCATTTTAATATTGTTAATTTATTTTTATCAACGAAAAAAAATTTTAAATCATAGTAATTTGGAGAGATAAAGAAATTAAATTCATCAAATATTGAATAGAAATTCGGATTTAAATTATTAAACAGTTAATAATTTATTTCCTTTAATAAATATTATTTCTATAAAATTATTTATCTCTTTTGATTTGATCCTCACAATATTTTCATCTAAACTAAAAAATTAAAATTATACTGGATAAATAAAATTTTACCTAATCAAAATAAAGAATTTATTATTTTTCTATCTTAACAAAAAATTAGAAATAAAGATAATTAAGTTTTTATGCTAAATTTAATTTTTATTTATTAAATATAAAGCTGTAATACTTTAAATTTTAATATATTTAATTAAAAATATTATAAAATGATGTTTAAAATTTAATAGAAGTGAAAAAATAAATAGCAATAATTATTTATTTTTTAAATAGATTAATTGTTTCCATTTAAATATTTCTTTTTTATGATTCTTTTACTTTTTTAATCTAAAATATTTCTTTCCAAATATGGATAATTTTTATTATTTTAATATCTTGATAATATTTCTCTATATATAAATTATGTTCTTCTTTTTCTATTTAAATATAAATTTATTTAAACTTATTTCTATATTTTTATAACTTTATATAATATCCATCATTTTAAAATTTAATAGAACAAGTAATTATTTATTTATATATTTCTTTATAGAATCTCAATTTTATTTCATTATATTTCTTATTTTTAAGTGTTCATCCCAACTCTCATAAATATCTTTAATTAGGGGATTTTATATATAGGGTATGTAAATTTAAGTCCTTCATTTCTTCTAAAAATAAAATTGAATAAAAACTTAATTTAATTATTTAGAAAATATTTTAAGCATTTTTTTATTTTTTCAATAGATTTAATCATCTTTAGTACATAACTATACTTTTTGAATATAAAAAAGGGAATAACTTTATTTAAAAAAATAAACGGAAAGCATAAAAAAATTTTCTGTAATTAAGATTTAAATATTATACTTCAAAGCCTATATAATGAAATTAAATTAAATATTTACTGTTTGTTGTAAATATAATTTAAAATAATTTATTTTTCTTTTATAAATATCACTTCTATCCTACTTTTTTGAAAATTTTTAATACCAAATTATCTATAAAAAATGTAAATCTTAGCATTATTAAAAATAAATAAACATATGAAGTTGTAAATGATTAAATTCGATTTGATTACTTATAAAAATAAGATCCTTTTATTTTTATTTATTTGATAAATATTAGAAAAATTATATAAAAGTTACCTTTTATCAATAAATAGCCTTTTATATTAATCTAAATTTAATTATGAATCTAATAATAAACAATTCTTAAATATAATTCTTAAATATAATTTTTACTCTATCAATTATTAAAGTTGCTATTATTATAACTTATATAGTGCTTTTTATATTAATTTGCTTTACTTAAATAATTTATTTTAATTTATCTATTTTTTTATAATATCTTTATTGACATACTTTTAAACCTAAAATAAAGAATAAAGAAAAATGGCTTTTTTATTATTTTTATTTAATTCATATTATTTTTTAGATTAAAGATAGTAAGAAACTTATATTTATAAAGTTATTTATAATTTATTCTTTAAAATAATGATTTTAAAGGGATTATTATAATAAATACTTATTTAGAGAAACTTCATATAATATCTTAATAGAGTAGTAAGTTTACTTATAAATCTTAATCTAATTTAATAATTTTAAAACTTTATTTTATTTTTATTATTTTAAGATTATTGTTTTCTTTCTTTAATAGGATGAATAAAATATATTACGAAAAAAAGCATTAAAAATTAAATAATAAAATTGCTTAATATCTATGATAAAATAATTTTTATTAAAGCTTTGCAAATCTTAATTAGATTAAAATTGAATTAAATTATAAATATGCATGGATTATATAACTTTTAAATATAATTATTTTTTAGCAAGAATATATGATTTATTAAATAATTTATTTAAAGGAAAAATATAAAATTAATAGAAACTGTCAAACTCATTCAGCTAATGTAAACCAAAGGGCTCTTAATGGTCCTTAGTTATACCATGAATTCTGCCCAAGTTCTGCTTTTATTCCTTGTGTTTCTAATATTTATAAGTTAAATCCATCTAAACTTATGTTATTGTTAAATGATCTTTCATCACATTATCAAAGATCTTCGTTTTCTAACTCAATAGTTAAAGTATGATCTTCATTCTTTGTAATAAAAGCCTCCAATTAAGGTATAATTTTAACATGCAAAAAAGAATATCTATGAGGAATAGTAATACCAAAATCACAGTCTTAAATTTCACTTTCAAATTTATAGGGCTGCACTTAGTTATTTTTATGAACCGTAATTTTTTTTATCGAAGTTGTTTTTCCTTTTTAAGCTGTAGGTTTGATGGAAAATCCTCAAAAATAACAATCTTTATTTGTTCTAAAAGTTAAGAAATTAATAGAACTTTTTGCTTTTTTTGCTTAAGACTTTCAATTTTCATTTCTTACCATTATTTTATTTCTTTATTTTCATTATTAAAAGAAATCATCTCAAATCTTTTAATTAATCTTTTGTTCTTCCGAATCAAGGGCACTTTCATATAATTATTTAAATAATGATAAAGCTTAAAGTGATTCTTAGTCTTTTTTTACTCTTTATTTATACTCAAATAATTTTTTAAAATATATAATCTCTTATGAACTTTCATCTCCTATTGTATTCTGCTGTTCTAAATAATCACCATAACTGAAATTTATTTGTTTCTATTTCTTGATTTTATTTTCGTTTTAACTTTAAATACTTTTATTTATTTAAAATTTGGTTTCTTCATTTTTAAAAGCCTATATTGTCAGCTAGTCTGATTTTTGTGGATAAAAGATGTATATTTGTTTTATCAAAGGTATAATCTTTTAAGTATTATTTAGTGTCTTTAATTTTAGATATTTGATAGTATGCATTTATCTTTCACTTTTTATTAAATCTTATAATTTAGTCACTAGTTATAAGATGGATTCTTAAGAAAGCTAATAATGTTGCTAATAATCTTGGTACTAATGTTGGATAATAAATTTATTTTAGATTGATTACTAGCATTACTAAGAGACACTTAGACACTTTAATTTAGCTTATATAGTTTTATCTAAAATTAGTTATTGTTCTGAGAGTAAATATGTTAGGTTTAAGTTTCTCTGTTTATTTAGTTCTTCCTTTTATAAATTAAGTTATTCTAATGATTAAATAGCTAATTATTTAAGTTGGACTAATGAGTCTTTAGTGTTCTATTAAACTTCATCTTAAATATAATCCAAAATATATCAGTTTATTTTTAAGTCTTAATAGATGCCTTAGTTAAGTTTCTAATCTAGAGGACACTTTATTCCATTATTTTCCTATAAATGGTAGCAGCAGATACTACAGAAAGTATGCCCACACTTAAGAAAGTAAGGAAGTTAGTTAGTTCTAGTATAAGATTTAAAGCAGATCTTACACTAAGTAAGTTAAGCTCTTAGTTAACTAAATTAAGAGTAATTCAACATTATTATTATAATATAACTACATTTATGTATTTAAACTAACTCTATTTAATATATAAGAACTTATCTAATTAACAAAGGAAATAAATAAAGCTTCTAAATTAAACTTTATACATTTAAGACTTAAAGTCACTTAATAACATGATGCTTTAGAAACAAAATTTTCGTTATAATTAGTACAGAAATAGAGAGATTCACTTAAAGTGTAATAATATCTTTATTTAGTAATTTTTCTTTTGATAAATAAGAATAAATAAAAAAGTCAGCAAGCTGAAGAAGAGCAATTAGTCCTAATTTAATTATGATATAAATTATACAAATGATATAGCATTATATAGCCTATTATTTATTATGAAGTCTAAATAATAGCAAAATGAAATAGCTTTTATAATAAAGAATTTTTTCCTTCTTCAAAATAGAAACTTTTTTAAGATAGTTACATTTCTAAACAATTAGGAGCTTGGGTATATGAAATTATTTTAGTTTCTTAGTATCAACTAAATGCTTTTTATTAGCTAGCATTAACCTATTTCTTAGCTATTAACTAACCTTCTTTAGTTCTTAATCAGATAATTTTTATCTTTTAGATCTTTCAAAATTTTAATATTTTATACACTTTTAAATTAAATCTTTGCTTTTAAGTAGAAATCTGATATTGTCTTTAATCTTAAAATTCGTTTATATAAGCACCTTTAATTAGAAGAGTATCAGGTAGGCTATTTTCATTTGAGTACTTAATCTAATATTATCAAATAGTCATAAGAATTGGGGATCTTTACAAGTATCTTAGATGCTAAAATTCTATTTTTCTCTAGCAAAGAGAAAATATGAAGATGTAAGAAAAATAGCTACAGAGGTGAGGAGCCTTTCTAATAGCATTACTTAAATAAAAGAAACAGCAAGTGACAGAAAGTTTTAATTATGGTTAGATTAATAAACTTAAAGGATTTAAAAGCTTGATCTCACTTATAAGTAGAGATTGTTCTTTAAGCATAGAATGATAGATAGCAATGGATTAAATTATAAAATTTGCCTCAATAAATTAACGAGAAAAATAAATTTTTTTGCTAAGCAAAGGGTTAACAAGTTAAGTTTTTACTAAACCACAAAAGCTTAGGAGTTAAATTTTAGTTAGTCTACGTAATAATAAAAAATAGTTAATTAAAAGAAGCTGAGAATAAAAGCATAAAGGGATTATAATATTTAAATAAGCTAAATAACTAGTCATCTCCAAATAAAATAATGCTATCATTGATTTAAACCATTTTTCTTATTAAAGCTTAAACATTTTTAATACTAAGTATCATCTGAAAATTAAGATAGAGTCTTTATTATAGTTTCTTTTAGTATAAATAAATACATTTTAAATAATCAGAATGAGATATCTTTGGAAAATACAAAGTAGCAGAATAAGGCGAACAATAAAATATTTAAGATGCTTTTTCGGATTTATTTAGATATGAATAACAACCTCGTGTAATATAGAGCATCAATGAAATTTATCTTAGCATATTTAAGTTTAATAAAAACTAGATAAAGAGATAAATTAATAGAAATCATAATATTATCGTTATAGTAGTTTTTATAAGATTTAAATTATTAAATTTATATAAATAAATTACACTAAGGAACTAATTATTAATATTTAAGCTTTATATTAAATTTTCCTTCATAACCTATTTTTCTATTATTAGGAAAAGTTATGGGTACAATATTTAATTCACGACTTATCGTTTTTATTCTGGAATATTACTGAGGACGAAGCTTTTTTAAAGAGATTTTTTAGTCTTTAATAAATAAAAAGAAAAATATACATCAATTTGCTTAACTTATTTACATAATAATTTTAGTTGATATTGATATAAAAAAGGTTTAAAGCACTAAAAATTAAACTAATAAGTATAAAAGGAATAAAGTAATTTGAATTATCATCTTCGTTGCTTCTTTCTCTTAGCCTAATGTCACTCTTCAAATATTTCTAAAATTTTGATTTTTCAAAGATAAATAATTAATTTTAAATAACCTGAAAATAAATTAAATTTGGATATCACTAGCTTTAAAAACTAGGGGTAATTTATTCAAACTAAAATTGATTTATGAAAAATTTCCTTTCTAAAACAAACTCAAAGGCTATATAAAAATTCCTAAAACTTAAAATATTGGATATAAGATATACCCTTATGGATATAAATTAACTAAGCTTTTTTAATATTTTAAAATAGTTTATTATTAAAATTTTATTTGATATTCTTAAAATGAAAGATCTCAGTGTATAGTCTCGAAATAATGCTTATCTAGTTTTGTTTACCTCTTTTTAAAATTCTTTCTAGTTAAATTTTATTTAAGAAAAGTCCTATACTCTTTTATCAATTAATCATTCTATTAATAATTTCTTTTTCTTTATTAATGTTAAAACGTTAAATTAAATAATTTATTGTAAATTAATAGTTATTGTTATATTTGCTCCTTATTATATTAAAGAGTCTTTATTCTTAAATAAGTTGAAGAGAACTTTAAAAAACTAGCGCTTTTACTTTTTTTAACTTTTATTTATCTTTGTTGCTTTTTCTATTTTGAATGAGCACTAATTTATTTCCCTCTCCTGCTTCTATAAATATTAGAGCTAAAATATATTAAATTTATTATTAGTTTCTTCTGTATATTACGCATCTTAATTGTATTCATAATATATTATGCATACTAATTCACTCTTTCTTAAGGAAATACTTAGTTATATCTCAATAATGTTCCTGATTCTCAAAGCTTCTACCTAATTTTCCTTATAATATTTTAATCTCTGAGACCCTTTAAAGTTTAGTCAAAAGTAAGAGTAATTCTATTATTCAAAGATCTGAATAGTTATCATCTTATTTTTATTCTATCAGATTAACTTTTTAGTTTGGCATACCTATCTAAAACATAAATCTATATGTGAGTCTTTAGACTTTTTTGAAAACTAATATCTTCATTTTGAAAATAGTTAAAATCAATATTGATATTTCACTCGAATTTACTAGAAATTTCTAGACATTATACTATAAAATTCTAGCTTTATAAAGTAATAGTATATAATAAATCTTAACAGTAAAGAACAAAAAGGCTATAATAGCCTAAGCAATAATAAGCTTTTAGCTTTATTAGAAATTAATAACTAATAAAGCAAGTTTTTCCTTATAATATCTAACTACAGTCAAAACACTAGAAAATAGCATAAAGTATAGAACTCATAAGCTAAATGGGATATAATCAAGTTTATATTAGATCTAGTTATTCTATTTTCAGTGCTTTTTATCACTAGATTATCAAATAACGCTTACTTATATATAACAGTATTCCATTTTGTACTAAAAGAGATTTAAAATATAAAAAAGTTGACTAGCTTAGTGAAGATAAAAAATGATTATAGTATAAAATATAATAAAATATGCTCATAATTAAAAATAAAAGCTTTAATTACCAAATACTATAAATTTATAATGTCTAGATAAGCGCATAATCACTTAAAGACCTTAAAAGAGCAATATTCAGAGTGATAAGAAATCTTTAAATCTAAAGCTATCTAAAGTATATCACATCTAATGAGCTCTTAGTATGAGTTTAATGATTCAAAATTTGTTTATCAAAAGAAGGAAAATTAAATCGGAAATGAAGATAATAAGATTAGTAAAGAAACGAACTGCTAAGTAAATAATTATAGGGATTGAAGTACTTTGCGTAATCAATCAAAAAAAAGCGTACAATAAGAGCCTAATATGCAACAGAATACTTAAAAGCTGAAATTTGGAAACTTTAATAAGATTAAAAATTAAGAAATTTAATTGAATAGTAAAGCATAAAAAAAAGAAAGAGATAGACTTTTCCTCTAAATGATTATTTAAGAATAACCCTTAGAAAATAAAGAGAGAAAATAAAGAATAGAAGGATATAAATAAAAATTGGAAAACTTAAAATAAAAAAATAAGGATTATATGAAGAAAAATATAGCAAAGAAAGAAAAGTAGTTAATTTTAAAAGAAATATAAGAATTTTCTTAACCAGAATAATAAGAAAAATAAGAGGAAAATAGCATCATTACAATAACCTAAGAAAGTCATTAAATCAAGCATGAATAAAAGATTTAATAACGGAAACCTAATTAAACTTAATTATGAAATTAAAATAGTTAAGCAATTCTTTTATAATAGGAAGCTAATTCTTAAGCTAATATAAGATAAGAAAACAAATAGTAAATTCTAAATATTCCATAAATGAGTGATTAAACGAGCATAAATGATAAGCAAGATTTTGAATAGCGTCTTTAAAATATAGCTATTTGTGTTGCTTGCTCCAAATATGAAAATAAATTATAAAACTTGGAATGTCCTAAAAAAGATTTAGAACTGATTTCAAATTGTTTATCTTAATTCAATTTTAAAGTTACTAAATGTCTTGATAAAAGTGTAAGTGAAATAGAAGACATCTTAAATTAAGTAAAGGTAGAAATTTAAGAGGATAAGGAATGTAAGAATTAAATATTCTTTTATTATTCTGGACATGGAAGTTTATAAAAAAATGACTCAAATTAAAATATTACTTTTGGCTTAGATTTTTAAGCAAATCGTATTAATTTAGTTAAATATGCAGTTGAATTAGCTAGTTTACCTAATTCTGTCTGCTTTGCCTTTTTCGACTGCTGTAGAGTTGAACTAAAAGGTATTAAAAGAATAAAGTAAGATTATAGTAGCAATCTGATGCTTTTGTTCTCATGTGAAGAAAATTAAGAATGTGTTGGAACCTCTAGAGGTTCTAACATGACCATAGAATTTATAGAAAGAATTAAAAATTAAAAGACTCAAAAGATTTCTATTCCTAAATAAATTTGTTTAAATGAAATGCTTAACAAGTTTTAAAGCGAATTTTTTGATAATTCATAATGTGATTTTATTCTTACTTAAGAGTAAATGGATACAGATTCAGGGGAATTTACTGTTAAAAATATTCTCACAGTGAACAAAGTAAATCAAACTAAAATATCATATTCACTCCTAAATTAAAGCTTTAATCATCAAAAAATTGATATAGTAGCTACGGAGCTTCACTTTACTTAGATTGAATAAATAAACAATGAAGATTTAATAATATCTGGTGGATGTTTTTCGAACTAATCCAGATTCGATTTGTATTCCGAAAAAGGAATTTAGTAATATGAAATGTAATTCTAAAGATATTATCATAGAACTAGCTGAGATAAAAAGGAGAATGTTTATATAATTTCAGGGCAAAAAAATAATAAATTATAAAACTTAGGAGTAGAAGAATGTGAAGTATTTAATTAGAAATCTAAAAAATTTTAATAAATCGAATTTATTCAGAATTCAACTATAAATTTCGGATGCGATTAAACAGAATAAGAGCTTTATACTTTTGGAGGATATAGCTTATGGCAAGGTAATAAGATCGACTTAATTTAATTATATGATAAGCAAAGAAACGAGTGAAATACTTGTGAATAAAAGTTATCAGAAGAAGCACAAGCTAATGCAATTTACATACCCCATCAAGCCTCTTTTCTGATATATGCTAATAGTTCCACTTTATAAACTCAACAATTTGACTTAAAAACCATTCATATTTGTGGCTAAAATTTTAATAGTTTTGGCTCCTGCTACACTCAGCCCATTTAAAGTGGAAATAAAGTTTTTTAATATGATGATCAAAACTGTTTATATAGTTATGATTTGCAAGCAGGGTTATGGAAGATGCTGCTTTAACAAAATAAATATTTTATAAATATCTTTTTATATTTACCCTTTATGCTCTTTTAATAAAGCAGCATTTTAATATTGTTAATTTATTTTTATCAACGAAAAAAATTTTAAATCATAGTAATTTGGAGAGATAAAGAAATTAAATTCATCAAATATTGAATAGAAATTCGGATTTAAATTATTAAACAGTTAATAATTTATTTCCTTTAATAAATATTATTTCTATAAAATTATTTATCTCTTTTGATTTGATCCTCACAATATTTTCATCTAAACTAAAAAATTAAAATTATACTGGATAAATAAAATTTTACCTAATCAAAATAAAGAATTTATTATTTTTCTATCTTAACAAAAAATTAGAAATAAAGATAATTAAGTTTTTATGCTAAATTTAATTTTTATTTATTAAATATAAAGCTGTAATACTTTAAATTTTAATATATTTAATTAAAAATATTATAAAATGATGTTTAAAATTTAATAGAAGTGAAAAAATAAATAGCAATAATTATTTATTTTTTAAATAGATTAATTGTTTCCATTTAAATATTTCTTTTTTATGATTCTTTTACTTTTTTAATCTAAAATATTTCTTTCCAAATATGGATAATTTTTATTATTTTAATATCTTGATAATATTTCTCTATATATAAATTATGTTCTTCTTTTTCTATTTAAATATAAATTTATTTAAACTTATTTCTATATTTTTATAACTTTATATAATATCCATCATTTTAAAATTTAATAGAACAAGTAATTATTTATTTATATATTTCTTTATAGAATCTCAATTTTATTTCATTATATTTCTTATTTTTAAGTGTTCATCCCAACTCTCATAAATATCTTTAATTAGGGGATTTTATATTTAGGGTATGTAAATTTAAAGTACTTCATAATAATAATAATAATAAACTAAATGTTAAAAAATGTTTTGGCATATTCTGGACTTTCAACCAGTTTCTGCCGCCATTTTTTTGACTCGGATGGATACCGCGACCATTTTTTTTATGTGGATGGTTACCACTGATTGCTTTCAAAAGAGCGCATAGGCAGTTTTTATTTGTATATTCCTGTTGGAGTTATCCATAGAAAATTCAATGCTCTTCATGTTCTTTATTATACCTTTTCATTTAATTTCTTTCATTCTCAGCATCTTCTTAATAAGTGGTAATTGGATTGGCAATATCAACATTATTTTTTAATCTTCTTTTGACTAATATGTTTTTTAAATAGCTTATTTTCAATATTTTCTAGTCTTTTAATTAAGTTATTATCATATCTAATTTCTTTCTGTTCTTAAACACTTTATAATGGAGTGAAAGTTTTTTCAATTTCCATCTTTGATGTACGTTAAGATTTTTATTGCGATTACATTCAAAGTTGTTCTTCCGTTATTACCTTGTTTTCTATTAGCTGATTCTTAAGGATTTTCATTTCATTATTTTGCACGTCAATGTTTGTTGTAAGTTCCCGTATTAATAAGTCTTAATTATATATTGTTTCTTCGTATCGGGATATAATTTTTTACATTTGTTCGATCTTTTGTCGTAGTTCCTCTGAAATATCTGATTTAAATTCCTCAGCTTGCAAAGTTCCGATCATTATTTTACCTTATGAGTCGGAACTTGATTCTTCTTATTGTTTTTCTTTTTATCGAAGTACTTAAGCAGCCTTTTTCCGAGCATTTCTTATTTGATTTTTATTTAGTCTAATGTTCTGCTCCATCTTTTTTTAAAATACTTCATATCTTCTAAAAATAAAATTGAATAAAAACTTAGTTTAATTATTTAGAAAATATTTTAAGCATTTTTTTATTTTTTCAATAGATTTAATCATCTTTAGTACATAACTATACTTTTTGAATATAAAAAAGGGAATAAATTTATTTAAAAAAATAAACGGAAAGCATAAAAAAATTTTCAGTAATTAAGATTTAAATATTATACTTCAAAGCCTATATAATGAAATTAAATTAAATATTTACTGTTTGTTGTAAATATAATTTAAAATAATTTAATTTTCTTTTATAAATATCACTTCTATCCTACTTTTTTGAAAATTTTTAATTCCAAATTATCTATAAAAAATGTAAATCTTAGCATTATTAAAAATAAATAAACATATGAAGTTGTAAATGATTAAATTCGATTTGATTACTTATAAAAATAAGATCCTTTTATTTTTATTTATTTGATAAATATTAGAAAAATTATATAATAATAATAATTAATTATAGTGATCCCACCTATCAATAAAATTCGTCACTTTTTAAAGTTTAATAGTTTTGTTAAAATTTCCATTTCCAGTCTTCTTCTTGAAGCACATATCTATCTGTGCTGTGTTCTCCCTTTTTTATTTTCGTAATCTTACTTCAATCAATCTTCATTCCAAGCATTTGTATTTCTTCTTTGTCCTGCTATAATCACGTCTTCTAGAATTTCAAGCCCTACGTACATCTTTCTTCTATAAATTCTTCCTTCCGCAGTGCAATATAGTTTACTTATGGTTCTTCATAGCTTTAAATTTTCAGCTTTCCGTTTTTATTGGAATTAGAAGCACTTTCTAACTTTGTGTCCTGGTCTCTTGCAGTATCAGCATCGTAGTATTTTCCTATAGGGAATATCTTTTATTGCAGGCTGTTTCTCCACATCCATAGGATAATTCCCCTGTATATTTTGCAAAAATATGCTTTCAGTTAGTTCTGCGAATTAGTCGAATTTTTTCTCTATCTCTTCAATTTTGTTGTTTCCTATCTATTTATTTTCATTTTTCATCTATTCTTATTAATTGTACATCAGGTGCTCTATTTTTCATTCTAGTTCTTGAACAGTTCTTAGGAGGTTGAAATTTTCTTATTACAGCAATTGGAGTGCTTAAAATATATTTTATTGCTCGGAAGATGAATCCTTTTGAGAAGAGGTTTTTTACAAGAAGTTTTCCATTTTTTCTATCGATTGTATCATATAAAAGTTACCTTTTATCAATAAATAGCCTTTTATATTAATCTAAATTTAATTATGAATCTAATAATAAACAATTCTTAAATATAATTCTTAAATATAATTTTTACTCTATCAATTATTAAAGTTGCTATTATTATAACTTATATAGTGCTTTTTATATTAATTTGCTTTACTTAAATAATTTATTTTAATTTATCTATTTTTTTATAATATCTTTATTGACATACTTTTAAACCTAAAATAAAGAATAAAGAAAAATGGCTTTTTTATTATTTTTATTTAATTCATATTATTTTTTAGATTAAAGATAGTAAGAAACTTATATTTATAAAGTTATTTATAATTTATTCTTTAAAATAATGATTTTAAAGGGATTATTATAATAAATACTTATTTAGAGAAACTTCATATAATATCTTAATAGAGTAGTAAGTTTACTTATAAATCTTAATCTAATTTAATAATTTTAAAACTTTATTTTATTTTTATTATTTTAAGATTATTGTTTTCTTTCTTTAATAGGATGAATAAAATATATTACGAAAAAAAGCATTAAAAATTAAATAATAAAATTGCTTAATATCTATGATAAAATAATTTTTATTAAAGCTTTGCAAATCTTAATTAGATTAAAATTGAATTAAATTATAAATATGCATGGATTATATAACTTTTAAATATAATTATTTTTTAGCAAGAATATATGATTTATTAAATAATTTATTTAAAGGAAAAATATAAAATTAATAGAAACTGTCAAACTCATTCAGCTAATGTAAACCAAAGGGCTCTTAATGGTCCTTAGTTACACCATGAATTCTGCCCAAGTTCTGCTTTTATTCCTTGAGTTTCTAATATTTATAAGTTAAATCCATCTAAACTTATGTTATTGTTAAATGATCTTTCATCACATTATCAAAGATCTTCGTTTTCTAACTCAATAGTTAAAGTATGATCTTCATTCTTTGTAATAAAAGCCTCCAATTAAGGTATAATTTTAACATGCAAAAAAGAATATCTATGAGGAATAGTAATACCAAAATCACAGTCTTAAATTTCACTTTCAAATTTATAGGGCTTCACTTAGTTATTTTTATGAACCGTAATTTTTTTTATCGAAGTTGTTTTTCCTTTTTAAGCTGTAGGTTTGATGGAAAATCCTCAAAAATAACAATCTTTATTTGTTCTAAAAGTTAAGAAATTAATAGAACTTTTTGCTTTTTTTGCTTAAGACTTTCAATTTTCATTTCTTACCATTATTTTATTTCTTTATTTTCATTATTAAAAGAAATCATCTCAAATCTTTTAATTAATCTTTTGTTCTTCCGAATCAAGGGCACTTTCATATAATTATTTAAATAATGATAAAGCTTAAAGTGATTCTTAGTCTTTTTTTACTCTTTATTTATACTCAAATAATTTTTTAAAATATATAATCTCTTATGAATTTTCATCTCCTATTGTACTCTGCTGTTCTAAATAATCACCATAACTGAAATTTATTTGTTTCTATTTCTTGATTTTATTTTCGTTTTAACTTTAAATACTTTTATTTATTTAAAATTTGGTTTCTTCATTTTTAAGAGCCTATATTGTTAGCTAGTCTGATTTTTGTGGATAAAAGATGTATATTTGTTTTATCAAAGGTATAATCTTTTAAGTATTATTTAGTGTCTTTAATTTTAGATATTTGATAGTATGCATTTATCTTTCACTTTTTATTAAATCTTATAATTTAGTCACTAGTTATAAGATGGATTCTTAAGAAAGCTAATAATGTTGCTAATAATCTTGGTACTAATGTTGGATAATAAATTTATTTTAGATTGATTACTAGCATTACTAAGAGACACTTAGACACTTTAATTTAGCTTATATAGTTTTATCTAAAATTAGTTATTGTTCTGAGAGTAAATATGTTAGGTTTAAGTTTCTCTGTTTATTTAGTTCTTCCTTTTATAAATTAAGTTATTCTAATGATTAAATAGCTAATTATTTAAGTTGGACTAATGAGTCTTTAGTGTTCTATTAAACTTCATCTTAAATATAATCCAAAATATATCAGTTTATTTTTAAGTCTTAATAGATGCCTTAGTTAAGTTTCTAATCTAGAGGACACTTTATTCCATTATTTTCCTATAAATGGTAGCAGCAGATACTACAGAAAGTATGTCCACACTTAAGAAAGTAAGGAAGTTAGTTAGTTCTAGTATAAGATTTAAAGCAGATCTTACACTAAGTAAGTTAAGCTCTTAGTTAACTAAATTAAGAGTAATTCAACATTATTATTATAATATAACTACATTTATGTATTTAAACCAACTCTATTTAATATATAAGAACTTATCTAATTAACAAAGGAAATAAATAAAGCTTCTAAATTAAACTTTATACATTTAAGACTTAAAGTCACTTAATAACATGATGCTTTAGAAACAAAATTTTCGTTATAATTAGTACAGAAATAGAGAGATTCACTTAAAGTGTAATAATATCTTTATTTAGTAATTTTTCTTTTGATAAATAAGAATAAATAAAAAAGTCAGCAAGCTGAAGAAGAGCAATTAGTCCTAATTTAATTATGATATAAATTATACAAATGATATAGCATTATATAGTCTATTATTTATTATGAAGTCTAAATAATAGCAAAATGAAATAGCTTTTATAATAAAGAATTTTTTCCTTCTTCAAAATAGAAACTTTTTTAAGATAGTTACATTTCTAAATAATTAGGAGCTTGGGTATATGAAATTATTTTAGTTTCTTAGTATCAACTAAATGCTTTTTATTAGCTAGCATTAACCTATTTCTTAGCTATTAACTAACCTTCTTTAGTTCTTAATCAGATAATTTTTATCTTTTAGATCTTTCAAAATTTTAATATTTTATACACTTTTAAATTAAATCTTTGCTTTTAAGTAGAAATCTGATATTGTCTTTAATCTTAAAATTCGTTTATATAAGCACCTTTAATTAGAAGAGTATCAGGTAGGCTATTTTCATTTGAGTACTTAATCTAATATTATCAAATAGTCATAAGAATTGGGGATCTTTACAAGTATCTTAGATGCTAAAATTCTATTTTTCTCTAGCAAAGATAAAATATGAAGATGTAAGAAAAATAGCTACAGAGGTAAGGAGCCTTTCTAATAGCATTACTTAAATAAAAGAAACAGCAAGTGACAGAAAGTTTTAATTATGGTTAGATTAATAAACTTAAAGGATTTAATAGAAAAGCTTGATCTCACTTATAAGTAGAGATTGTTCTTTAAGCATAGAATGATAGATAGCAATGGATTAAATTATAAAATTTGCCTCAATAAATTAACGAGAAAAATAAATTTTTTTGCTAAGCAAAGGGTTAACAAGTTAAGTTTTTACTAAACCACAAAAGCTTAGGAGTTAAATTTTAGTTAGTCTACGTAATAATAAAAAATAGTTAATTAAAAGAAGCTGAGAATAAAAGCATAAAGGGATTATAATATTTAAATAAGCTAAATAACTAGTCATCTCCAAATAAAATAATGCTATCATTGATTTAAACCATTTTTCTTATTAAAGCTTAAACATTTTTAATACTAAGTATCATCTGAAAATTAAGATAGAGTCTTTATTATAGTTTCTTTTAGTATAAATAAATACATTTTAAATAATCAGAATGAGATATCTTTGGAAAATACAAAGTAGCAGAATAAGGCGAACAATAAAATATTTAAGATGCTTTTTCGGATTTATTTAGATATGAATAACAACCTCGTGTAATATAGAGCATCAATGAAATTTATCTTAGCATATTTAAGTTTAATAAAAACTAGATAAAGAGATAAATTAATAGAAATCATAATATTATCGTTATAGTAGTTTTTATAAGATTTAAATTATTAAATTTATATAAATAAATTACACTAAGGAACTAATTATTAATATTTAAGCTTTATATTAAATTTTCCTTCATAACCTATTTTTCTATTATTAGGAAAAGTTATGGGTACAATATTTAATTCACGACTTATCGTTTTTATTCTGGAATATTACTGAGGACGAAGCTTTTTTAAAGAGATTTTTTAGTCTTTAATAAATAAAAAGAAAAATATACATCAATTTGCTTAACTTATTTACATAATAATTTTAGTTGATATTGATATAAAAAAGGTTTAAAGCACTAAAAATTAAACTAATAAGTATAAAAGGAATAAAGTAATTTGAATTATCATCTTCGTTGCTTCTTTCTCTTAGCCTAATGTCACTCTTCAAATATTTCTAAAATTTTGATTTTTCAAAGATAAATAATTAATTTTAAATAACCTGAAAATAAATTAAATTTGGATATCACTAGCTTTAAAAACTAGGGGTAATTTATTCAAACTAAAATTGATTTATGAAAAATTTCCTTTCTAAAACAAACTCAAAGGCTATATAAAAATTCCTAAAACTTAAAATATTGGATATAAGATATACCCTTATGGATATAAATTAACTAAGCTTTTTTAATATTTTAAAATAGTTTATTATTAAAATTTTATTTGATATTCTTAAAATGAAAGATCTCAGTGTATAGTCTCGAAATAATGCTTATCTAGTTTTGTTTACCTCTTTTTAAAATTCTTTCTAGTTAAATTTTATTTAAGAAAAGTCCTATACTCTTTTATCAATTAATCATTCTATTAATAATTTCTTTTTCTTTATTAATGTTAAAACGTTAAATTAAATAATTTATTGTAAATTAATAGTTATTGTTATATTTGCTCCTTATTATATTAAAGAGTCTTTATTCTTAAATAAGTTGAAGAGAACTTTAAAAAACTAGCGCTTTTACTTTTTTTAACTTTTATTTATCTTTGTTGCTTTTTCTATTTTGAATGAGCACTAATTTATTTCCCTCTCCTGCTTCTATAAATATTAGAGCTAAAATATATTAAATTTATTATTAGTTTCTTCTGTATATTACGCATCTTAATTGTATTCATAATATATTATGCATACTAATTCACTCTTTCTTAAGGAAATACTTAGTTATATCTCAATAATGTTCCTGATTCTCAAAGCTTCTACCTAATTTTCCTTATAATATTTTAATCTCTGAGACCCTTTAAAGTTTAGTCAAAAGTAAGAGTAATTCTATTATTCAAAGATCTGAATAGTTATCATCTTATTTTTATTCTATCAGATTAACTTTTTAGTTTGGCATACCTATCTAAAACATAAATCTATATGTGAGTCTTTAGACTTTTTTGAAAACTAATATCTTCATTTTGAAAATAGTTAAAATCAATATTGATATTTCACTCGAATTTACTAGAAATTTCTAGACATTATACTATAAAATTCTAGCTTTATAAAGTAATAGTATATAATAAATCTTAACAGTAAAGAACAAAAAGGCTATAATAGCCTAAGCAATAATAAGCTTTTAGCTTTATTAGAAATTAATAACTAATAAAGCAAGTTTTTCCTTATAATATCTAACTACAGTCAAAACACTAGAAAATAGCATAAAGTATAGAACTCATAAGCTAAATGGGATATAATCAAGTTTATATTAGATCTAGTTATTCTATTTTCAGTGCTTTTTATCACTAGATTATCAAATAACGCTTACTTATATATAACAGTATTCCATTTTGTACTAAAAGAGATTTAAAATATAAAAAAGTTGACTAGCTTAGTGAAGATAAAAAATGATTATAGTATAAAATATAATAAAATATGCTCATAATTAAAAATAAAAGCTTTAATTACCAAATACTATAAATTTATAATGTCTAGATAAGCGCATAATCACTTAAAGACCTTAAAAGAGCAATATTCAGAGTGATAAGAAATCTTTAAATCTAAAGCTATCTAAAGTATATCACATCTAATGAGCTCTTAGTATGAGTTTAATGATTCAAAATTTGTTTATCAAAAGAAGGAAAATTAAATCGGAAATGAAGATAATAAGATTAGTAAAGAAACGAACTGCTAAGTAAATAATTATAGGGATTGAAGTACTTTGCGTAATCAATCAAAAAAAAGCGTACAATAAGAGCCTAATATGCAACAGAATACTTAAAAGCTGAAATTTGGAAACTTTAATAAGATTAAAAATTAAGAAATTTAATTGAATAGTAAAGCATAAAAAAAAGAAAGAGATAGACTTTTCCTCTAAATGATTATTTAAGAATAACCCTTAGAAAATAAAGAGAGAAAATAAAGAATAGAAGGATATAAATAAAAATTGGAAAACTTAAAATAAAAAAATGAGGATTGTATGAAGAAAAATATAGCAAAGAAAGAAAAGTAGTTAATTTTAAAAGAAATATAAGAATTTTCTTAACCAGAATAATAAGAAAAATAAGAGGAAAATAGCATCATTACAATAACCTAAGAAAGTCATTAAATCAAGCATGAATAAAAGATTTAATAACGGAAACCTAATTAAACTTAATTATGAAATTAAAATAGTTAAGCAATTCTTTTATAATAGGAAGCTAATTCTTAAGCTAATATAAGATAAGAAAACAAATAGTAAATTCTAAATATTCCATAAATGAGTGATTAAACGAGCATAAATGATAAGCAAGATTTTGAATAGCGTCTTTAAAATATAGCTATTTGTGTTGCTTGCTCCAAATATGAAAATAAATTATAAAACTTGGAATGTCCTAAAAAAGATTTAGAACTGATTTCAAATTGTTTATCTTAATTCAATTTTAAAGTTACTAAATGTCTTGATAAAAGTGTAAGTGAAATAGAAGACATCTTAAATTAAGTAAAGGTAGAAATTTAAGAGGATAAGGAATGTAAGAATTAAATATTCTTTTATTATTCTGGACATGGAAGTTTATAAAAAAATGACTCAAATTAAAATATTACTTTTGGCTTAGATTTTTAAGCAAATCGTATTAATTTAGTTAAATATGCAGTTGAATTAGCTAGTTTACCTAATTCTGTCTGTTTTGCCTTTTTTGACTGCTGTAGAGTTGAACTAAAAGGTATTAAAAGAATAAAGTAAGATTATAGTAGCAATCTGATGCTTTTGTTCTCATGTGAAGAAAATTAAGAATGTGTTGGAACCTCTAGAGGTTCTAACATGACCATAGAATTTATAGAAGGAATTAAAAATTAAAAGACTCAAAAGATTTCTATTCCTAAATAAATTTGTTTAAATGAAATGCTTAACAAGTTTTAAGGGGAATTTTTTGATAATTCATAATGTGATTTTATTCTTACTTAAGAGTAAATGGATACAGATTCAGGGGAATTTACTGTTAAAAATATTCTCACAGTGAACAAAGTAAATCAAACTAAAATATCATATTCACTCCTAAATTAAAGTGTAGATTAACAAAATATTGATATAGTAGCTACGGAGCTTCACTTTACTTAGATTGAATAAATAAACAATGAAGATTTAATAATATCTGGTGGATGTTTTTCGAACTAATCCAGATTCGATTTGTATTCCGAAAAAGGAATTTAGTAATATGAAATGTAATTCTAAAGATATTATCATAGAACTAGCTGAGATAAAAAGGAGAATGTTTATATAATTTCAGGGCAAAAAACTAATAAATTATAAAACTTAGGAGTAGAAGAATGTGAAGTATTTAATTAGAAATCTAAAAAATTTTAATAAATCGAATTTATTCAGAATTCAACTATAAATTTCGGATGTGATTAAACAGAATAAGAGCTTTATGCTTTTGGAGGATATAGCTTATGGCAAGGTAATAAGATCGACTTAATTTAATTATATGATAAGCAAAGAAACGAGTGAAATACTTGTGAATAAAAGTTATCAGAAGAAGCACAAGCTAATGCAATTTACATACCCCATCAAGCCTCTTTTCTGATATATGCTAATAGTTCCACTTTATAAACTCAACAATTTGACTTAAAAACCATTCATATTTGTGGCTAAAATTTTAATAGTTTTGGCTCCTGCTACACTCAGCCCATTTAAAGTGGAAGTAAAGTTTTTTAATATGATGATCAAAACTGTTTATATAGTTATGATTTGCAAGCAGGGTTATGGAAGATGCTGCTTTAACAAAATAAATATTTTATAAATATCTTTTTATATTTACCCTTTATGCTCTTTTAATAAAGCAGCATTTTAATATTGTTAATTTATTTTTATCAACGAAAAAAATTTTTAAATCATAGTAATTTGGAGAGATAAAGAAATTAAATTCATCAAATATTGAATAGAAATTCGGATTTAAATTATTAAACAGTTAATAATTTATTTCCTTTAATAAGTATTATTTCTATAAAATTATTTATCTCTTTTGATCCGATCCTCACAATATTTTCATCTAAACTAAAAAATTAAAATTATACTGGATAAATAAAATTTTACCTAATCAAAATAAAGAATTTATTATTTTTCTATCTTAACAAAAAATTAGAAATAAAGATAATTAAGTTTTTATGCTAAATTTAATTTTTATTTATTAAATATAAAGCTGTAATACTTTAAATTTTAATATATTTAATTAAAAATATTATAAAATGATGTTTAAAATTTAATAGAAGTGAAAAAATAAATAGCAATAATTATTTATTTTTTAAATAGATTAATTGTTTCCATTTAAATATTTCTTTTTTATGATTCTTTTACTTTTTTAATCTAAAATATTTCTTTCCAAATATGGATAATTTTTATTATTTTAATATCTTGATAATATTTCTCTATATATAAATTATGTTCTTCTTTTTCTATTTAAATATAAATTTATTTAAACTTATTTCTATATTTTTATAACTTTATATAATATCCATCATTTTAAAATTTAATAGAACAAGTAATTATTTATTTATATATTTCTTTATAGAATCTCAATTTTATTTCATTATATTTCTTATTTTTAAGTGTTCATCCCAACTCTCATAAATATCTTTAATTAGGGGATTTTATATTTAGGGTATGTAAATTTAAAGTACTTCATAATAATAATAATAATAAACTAAATGTTAAAAAATGTTTTGGCATATTCTGGACTTTCAACCAGCTTCTGCCGCCATTTTTTTGACTCGGATGGATACCGCGACCATTTTTTTTATGTGGATGGTTACCACTGATTGCTTTCAAAAGAGCGCATAGGCAGTTTTTATTTGTATATTCCTGTTGGAGTTATCCATAGAAAATCCAATGCTCTTCATGTTCTTTATTATACCTTTTCATTTAATTTCTTTCATTCTCAGCATCTTCTTAATAAGTGGTAATTGGATTGGCAATATCAACATTATTTTTTAATCTTCTTTTGACTAATATGTTTTTTAAATCGCTTATTTTCAATATTTTCTAGTCTTTTAATTAAGTTATTATCATATCTAATTTCTTTCTGTTCTTAAACACTTTATAATGGAGTGAAAGTTTTTTCAATTTCCATCTTTGATGTACGTTAAGATTTTTATTGCGATTACATTCAAAGTTGTTCTTCCGTTATTACCTTGTTTTCTATTGCTGATTCTTAAGGATTTTCATTTCATTATTTTGCACGTCAATGTTTGTTGTAAGTTCCCGTATTAATAAGTCTTAATTATATATTGTTTCTTCGTATCGGGATATAATTTTTTACATTTGTTCGATCTTTTGTCGTAGTTCCTCTGAAATATCTGATTTAAATTCCTCAGCTTGCAAAGTTCCGATCATTATTTTACCTTATGAGTCGGAACTTGATTCTTCTTATTGTTTTTCTTTTTATCGAAGTACTTAAGCAGCCTTTTTCCGAGCATTTCTTATTTGATTTTTATTTAGTCTAATGTTCTGCTCCATCTTTTTTTAAAATACTTCATTTCTTCTAAAAATAAAATTGAATAAAAACTTAGTTTAATTATTTAGAAAATATTTTAAGCATTTTTTTATTTTTTCAATAGATTTAATCATCTTTAGTACATAACTATACTTTTTGAATATAAAAAAGGGAATAACTTTATTTAAAAAAATAAACGGAAAGCATAAAAAAATTTTCAGTAATTAAGATTTAAATATTATACTTCAAAGCTTATATAATGAAATTAAATTAAATATTTACTGTTTGTTGTAAATATAATTTAAAATAATTTAATTTTCTTTTATAAATATCACTTCTATCCTACTTTTTTGAAAATTTTAATACCAAATTATCTATAAAAAATGTTAATCTTAGCATTATTAAAAATAAATAAACATATGAAGTTGTAAATGATTAAATTCGATTTGATTACTTATAAAAATAAGATCCTTTTATTTTTATTTATTTGATAAATATTAGAAAAATTATATAAAAGTTACCTTTTATCAATAAATAGCCTTTTATATTAATCTAAATTTAATTATGAATCTAATAATAAACAATTCTTAAATATAATTCTTAAATATAATTTTTACTCTATCAATTATTAAAGTTGCTATTATTATAACTTATATAGTGCTTTTTATATTAATTTGCTTTACTTAAATAATTTATTTTAATTTATCTATTTTTTTATAATATCTTTATTGACATACTTTTAAACCTAAAATAAAGAATAAAGAAAAATGGCTTTTTTATTATTTTTATTTAATTCATATTATTTTTTAGATTAAAGATAGTAAGAAACTTATATTTATAAAGTTATTTATAATTTATTCTTTAAAATAATGATTTTAAAGGGATTATTATAATAAATACTTATTTAGAGAAACTTCATATAATATCTTAATAGAGTAGTAAGTTTACTTATAAATCTTAATCTAATTTAATAATTTTAAAACTTTATTTTATTTTTATTATTTTAAGATTATTGTTTTCTTTCTTTAATAGGATGAATAAAATATATTACGAAAAAAAGCATTAAAAATTAAATAATAAAATTGCTTAATATCTATGATAAAATAATTTTTATTAAAGCTTTGCAAATCTTAATTAGATTAAAATTGAATTAAATTATAAATATGCATGGATTATATAACTTTTAAATATAATTATTTTTTAGCAAGAATATATGATTTATTAAATAATTTATTTAAAGGAAAAATATAAAATTAATAGAAACTGTCAAACTCATTCAGCTAATGTAAACCAAAGGGCTCTTAATGGTCCTTAGTTATACCATGAATTCTGCCCAAGTTCTGCTTTTATTCCTTGAGTTTCTAATATTTATAAGTTAAATCCATCTAAACTTATGTTATTGTTAAATGATCTTTCATCGCATTATCAAAGATCTTCGTTTTCTAATTCAATAGTTAAAGTATGATCTTCATTCTTTGTAATAAAAGCCTCCAATTAAGGTATAATTTAAGCATGCCGAAAAGAATATCAATGAGGAATAGTAATACCAAAATCGCAGTCTTAAATTTCACTTTCAAATTTATAGGGCTGCACTTAGTTATTTTTATGAACCGTAATTTTTTTTATCGAAGTTGTTTTTCCTTCTTAAGCTGTAGGTTTGATGGAAAATCCTCAAAAATAACAATCTTTATTTGTTCTAAAAGTTAAGAAATTAATAGAACTTTTTGCTTTTTTTGCTTAAGACTTTCAATTTTCATTTCTTACCATTATTTTATTTCTTTATTTTCATTATTAAAAGAAATCATCTCAAATCTTTTAATTAATCTTTTGTTCTTCCGAATCAAGGGCACTTTCATATAATTATTTAAATAATGATAAAGCTTAAAGTGATTCTTAGTCTTTTTTTACTCTTTATTTATACTCAAATAATTATTTAAAATCTATAATCTCTTATGAATTTTCATCTCCTATTGTACTCTGCTGTTCTAAATAATCACCATAACTGAAATTTATTTGTTTCTATTTCTTGATTTTATTTTCGTTTTAACTTTAAATACTTTTATTTGTTTAAAATTTGGTTTCTTCATTTTTAAGAGCCTATATTGTCAGCTAGTCTGATTTTTGTGGATAAAAGATGTATATTTGTTTTATCAAAGGTATAATCTTTTAAGTATTATTTAGTGTCTTTAATTTTAGATATTTGATAGGATGCATTTATATTTCACTTTTTATTAAATCTTAAAGCTTAGTTACTAGTTATAAGATGGATTCTTAAGAAAGCTAATAATGTTGCTAATAATCTTGGTACTAATGTTGGATAATAAATTTATTTTAGATTGATTACTAGCATTACTAAGAGACACTTAGACACTTTAATTTAGCTTATATAGTTTTATCTAAAATTAGTTATTGTTCTGAGAGTAAATATGTTAGGTTTAAGTTTCTCTGTTTATTTAGTTCTTCCTTTTATAAATTAAGTTATTCTAATGATTAAATAGCTAATTATTTAAGTTGGACTAATGAGTCTTTAGTGTTCTATTAAACTTCATCTTAAATATAATCCAAAATATATCAGTTTATTTTTAAGTCTTAATAGATGCCTTAGTTAAGTTTCTAATCTAGAGGACACTTTATTCCATTATTTTCCTATAAATGGTAGCAGCAGATACTACAGAAAGTATGTCCACACTTAAGAAAGTAAGGAAGTTAGTTAGTTCTAGTATAAGATTTAAAGCAGATCTTACACTAAGTAAGTTAAGCTCTTAGTTAACTAAATTAAGAGTAATTCAACATTATTATTATAATATAACTACATTTATGTATTTAAACCAACTCTATTTAATATATAGGTGATTTTCATTTATTTTATAAATAAATTTTACCAAATTGAGATATCATACAATTTATTGTAAGTATTTATTAGAATTTATTTAGTTTAATTTGAAGTATAAAAATGAAGGATATAAACTTTATTTAAATATATTTAACTTTTTTATTTAGTTAACTTAATTATTGGTTGTCACAACTTTTTCTCTTTTTAAATTTATTTTTAAACAGAAAATTTTTTGGATGAATTATGCTGGTATAATTTTCTTTATGGGTTTTAAAAAATTTTATTATTACATAAAATATTTTCTTTTTTAGATGAAATATGCTAATTTAAATCGAAGTTTCCATATAAAATTAAAGGTTTTGCTTTGTCATATTTTTATCAGTCAAAATTAAATAATAATAGTCATGGGGATAATTAAACTTATATCTCTTAAATCATATTTAATCTTCCTAAAAATCTATTTTCTCTTGATTTATAGAAGGATTTTAATTAAGTTAAAGATAGGTTAAGATTATCTATCTAAAACACCTTCACCTTGATAATTAAAATGTGATTGTAGAACTTAAATTTTTTAAAAGAAATGAGTTTGATATTTAACTAAGAAATATTACATTTACTTGATGGTAAAATAATATCAATTTAATAACCTTAAAATAGTTAAATCATCCTTTGCAAATTATAATTCCAAGTTATTCTTATAAACGCAGATACTTTCTAAGCAAAATTAGCTATCATATATGCTTATAATGTAGACTCTAGAGCTGCTATTTTAATTAATTTATGTTCATATTTGTTAGTTTATTTAATGTTGTACATTGATATTAGTTCTTATATTTATATATATAGGACTGATGCTATTTACTACATACTTTAGTTATAAACATTTCTATGCTTATCTTTATATTAGCAGACTCTTATATATAAAAATAAAAATTTGATTACCTATTAAACAGAAATAACTTCAATCCTTCAATTTAACTAGCAATTCCATCCATTTTTGGATTGATAATGATGTTCTTATACTTCAAACTTAAGAGAGTTTTTATAAATAAATTGGTTAGTTTCTAGTAATAGTAAGAATCACTTAAAAACTAGAATGTGCTTAATATCTACATCCTCTAACTAAAGTTTATAGCAAGCTCTATACTAAAAGCTTTAAAGAAGCTATAATTATAAAAAGCAAAGCTGCCTTATAAGAAAATATAGTGAAGATGTATATTATATTCAGTATTAACTTCTATTATCTGCTTATTTATAGCTATGTAAAATAACCTAGCTCTATTTCCTTATTTATAGCTATAATACTTAAAAGATAGTAAATAGGAATAATTCTTAACTAATTATATTTGTATGTTTTAAGGATAATAAACAATTCTAGTAAAATACAAGAGCAAATAAAAAAGATCCAAGCAATAAAGGTAGATTCAATAATCATGCAAATAAGAAAAAGAAAGTAGCAAGAAGATAAAAAATTAAAATAAAATAGTAAAATAGACTAGCATTTGTAGAATATAGCTATAATATTAGATCATTGGTTGGCTTATTTAGATAAATCATGCTAATGATTTAAGATTAAATATATAAGCATATATTAAGATATAACTATTTTGATTTAATTAGGATGCTTTTAATAACTAGATAATTAAAATTTGAAATTATTAAATCTTTAGTTATGTATTTGCTTCAGATAAAGGTAGGAAATATTATATCATTAAAGTCATTAGTAAGTCTAGGGTTTGTTTAAACATAGGTATAAATAATTAATAGTAGTAAATAAACTTAAAGCTTATAAAGTTTGTCTTATCCATATGGAATAAATTAGTAAAATTATGCAATGAAATTTAAGTTGATTACAGAATTATGGTTAAATTGGATATCATATTAGTTTGAATATATAAAAAGAAAAAATTAGCAAATGCTATTGTAAGATCTTTGTCAAAAAAATAGATTTAATAGTCAAATATTTAAGTCTTAACTGCAATAATTTCTCCTACTGAGTAGGAGTTTTATCTTATTTTATAAATGTAAGATTTTTTATAAATAAAAGCTATTTATCGAAAATATGCTTCTTTTAATTAATTTTATAAGCTTGAAGAAGATGTAAATGCAGGCAAATAAAACAATCTAAAAGAAATATTGATCCATCATTTTCTTTTGCTTCATACACTGTAACCTCTGTCAATTAAATTAAGATATTTGATAAAAAAAAATTTAAGGAAATTACTAGACAGGTTTTAAAGATTTGAATCTTTAACAGATTCAAAAATAAAAAATCATATATGGGAATGAAAATCTTGCTAAAAGTCTTTAAATTCAAATAAAAATAGCTATCAATTTCTTGTCTACGAAAACTATTGCAATTAATAACATCAAAAAACACATGACTCTCACTATAGCTTGTCTGACTAATATTTCCTTCTTTATTTATTTTTCTCTTTTAACTTAAGAGACTTCTTTCTGGGCTTATTTATAATTCTAAATTTTCTTCAAAACTTCTTTTCTATTAAGAACTTTGCCTTTAACATTAAAAAATTATTTTTTTAGCTTACTCTAACTATTTTTCATTTAATTTAAAGAGAGGCATGAAAAGCTCTCCTTTTATCTAGCTAATTAATTTTTTTCTTCATTTTCCTTATAAATGAAAGGAGTATCATATTTGTTACTCTAACAGTTTTTTACCACATCCTTGTTCCATACTTTAATTTAGTAGGTTTTCTATATCATCTTGATTTTATTTTGAAGTGATTAAGTTTTTGTCTTTACGAGTTATCCCTTTAGAAGACTGGGGCTATTGACTTTGCTTGAAAAGTTATTTGAATATTTTCTAAACAACTGCTTCTGCTTTTTTTCTAAATACAACGATTCTGATTCCTTTAGCTAGACACTTTTTACTTTGATAACTCTATTATTGCTTTTCTAGTAGATGATACTATTCTAATTCGATAAAGCTGGATTTTTACTCTTCAGTTTCGAGTCCATAGATTTCTAGAGAAACTTATATTCCTGCGACGGGACCGAATTTCCTTTTTGCTAACTTTATTTTTGCTCCTCATAATCTTCCTAGATAGCATCCATTTTATTTGAAATATAAACACAGAACTCCTATTTACGTTATGAAATGTATTTTCAAGTAATTATTAATTGTTATGTTTCTAAATCATGCTTATAAAGTAATTAGATATAATGGTATTATAAACTTAATACATTGCCTAATTAACATCTTTTAAAATATCTAAGTTACTATATGCCTCTACTATAGTTCTGTTTTATATTATAACTATTTCTCTTTTTAAATCAAGTAGCTACTTAAATATGCTAATATATATACATCTTTAAGCTTTTTAAGTTATAACTAGTGCATAATATACAAAAAGTAAAGAGGTATACCTATTTTGATCTTCCTTAAATAGGGAAATAGAATTAATAAACCTACAATGAAAGAGTAACTTTTAGCTTTTTATGAGCCTAATAATCAATTAATAGTGTTTTGTATAATAATATAAAGATAGCTAGTTAGAATAAATAGTAACTAGGTATATAGAAAGATGTTTATCTATATCTTATTTAAAATAGTAGTTTAATTGTATCTTTATACCTAAATAGATATCAATAGTAGACAAATAAACAACTAGTTTGATCATATAATATTTAATTTCATATGATGAGTATGAGTTTTACTAAACTACTATAAATTTATGAGAGTGGCTTAGATATAAATTTATAAGCAATCCAGTGATTTATTTAGTACAAGATAAATATTTCACTAATTAATTAAATATCCTCTCACATAAATGAATTTACTAGTTTAGAAAACTATTTTTTGAATTAGACTGCTATAATAAATGGCTTATCGATAAAATAATGATCTAACTCAAGACTTAACTTTCATAAAGGATCTATTTCATTTTAAACGATTATTTTTCTTTTTAATTTAGTTCATCATATTTCTTAGTAAGGGGCTAATTCATAATACCTTTTTAATTCTAAAAAAGGAAATTCTTTAACAGACAAATAGTTATAAAAAAGAAAAGGAAAATAATATATTTGAACAAGTTGGAAAAAGATATGGTTATATTATATTTAAACAAAAAATAGATTAAGAAAGCAACAAAGAGAATAAGCTTTATAATACCTTAAATTAGAATTTATTCATAAAATAGCATTCTTAAATTAGGTCTATGTAATACATAAGAATCATTAATTATATTTAGTATAAAGTTTTAAAACTATTATTAGTATATGCTATCGATTTGTATACTCATTTAAAGAAAAGAATAGAGTAATAATTATACTAAGGAAATAATTAACTATTGGATTTTTATTTATCAGAGCAAACTTTGTTGCACTATTAGTTTCTCAGTACAAAAATATAAGCCTAAGCTTATTAATGATTGCGTAGTTATAAATCATTTATATGGTAATTCAAAAAAGAAATAATAATCTAATTGTGAAAATAAAGGTATATATATATTGTCTTTATATTATACTTTAATTGAATATCTATATCTAACTATACTCAGCAATAATACCTAGCATATTGTAATTGTCAAATAAATGAGTAAAATAAGTCCTTATTTGTTTAAAATTAAATAAGCAAATCAGTAGTTTTTAGTTAAGTATAAGGAGATAAACAAAAAATAAAAAAGATTCTTTGGATTGTTTAGTGAATAATAAGTCTTAAACTAGGAATAAAGAAAATTAAGGAAATGACTGGTAGTAAATAAATAGTTATATTAATTAATAATTTTAATAAAGTGTTTTAGTTATTATAAAGAGTGTGGCATATATCATAGATAAGTATCTTAATTGTTAAAATCAAAATATAATTAGATAAATATATTATTATGAAGAGTATTAGCTATAAATTAAAGAATGGTATTAAAAGAATGGAGATATTATTCTTTAAATAGGTTTATAAGGGTATATTTATTTAAATTCAACAGTATAAAATCAAACTTTTATATGAGAAAAATAAAGAAATATAAATCATATTAATGCCAACTATAAAGAAGAAGGAAAGGAAAGATAAAAAGTATTAATTCTTATTAATAAATTCTTTACTCACGTTAATATAAATCAATAAGGATCACAGAATAACTAGAAATAGTAGCTTCTATCTTCAGTTTAAAAATAGTTAACTCTTAAGCATATAAAGAAATAAGAATCATAGATTGAGAAATAAGAAAATCAAAAATAATAAAAGATTATTGATCTATATCTAGTAACTCTATCAAATTATCAACCTGTAATTAATAAAGCGCTACTAGCTATAAAGCTAATTATTACTAATTTTTTAACTTAAATTTTATTCATCAAGCTTTGCTTTAATTTTAAAAAATATCTTTGAAAGGATGCAGAAATATGATTAACCATTATATTTCTAAGTTGAAAAGGTATAAGAATAAAATGAAGATAAATTTAGTTTTAAGAATAAATAGATAAATAGATGTAGTTTAATACCTCAGTCGTCAAAATTCATTTAATTTATATGATATCAAGTATTTTATGAAGTTGTAGTCAATTTTTATTCAGCAAACAATGTGAATAGTAATAAAAAACTTATTTTGCGAGATATTTAATTTAAAGCATCAATTCGATATTCATATCTATTAAATCTTACGTTTGATCTTTTTAAAAGATTACTCGGTCTACTTTCGAAAGAGAATTTAGAAATTTTTTATTTTCGAAGATTTTAATTATTTTATCAGATCTCTTCAACTTAATTTTTATAAGTTTATTTATTTTCAATTTTATAATTTCACAGCAGGATTAAAAAGATTAAGTTAATGCTAATAAAAAAAATAAAGACAATCGAGTATTGATATTGAGTAGTTAGATAAGCAAATATAATTTTTTAGAAATAAACTCTCAAAGCAATTTATTATAAATCAGGCAATTTTAAGCAAAATGCTAGCTTAGTTTATCATCTATCTTATTTATTAAATAAATAGCATGCTAAAATTATTTAGTTTACTCTGCTTTTATCTATTTTTCTTACAAATTTGAAATATAAATTTTTTTTATAGGTTTTAAGTTTCATCACAATATTAAAGTTTTTAAATGAAAAAAGTATAAGATTAAAGAAACTTTAAGAACTGCTTTCTTTATCAAACTAATTCAAAGAATAAAACATCCCTTTATTATATTACTTAGTAAACTAATTAAAATAGAGTTAGTTTAAATACATAAATGTAGTTATATTATAATAATAATGTTGAATTACTCTTAATTTAGTTAACTAAGAGCTTAACTTACTTAGTGTAAGATCTGCTTTAAATCTTATACTAGAACTAACTAACTTCCTTACTTTCTTAAGTGTGGACATACTTTCTGTAGTATCTGCTGCTACCATTTATAGGAAAATAATGGAATAAAGTGTCCTCTAGATTAGAAACTTAACTAAGGCATCTATTAAGACTTAAAAATAAACTGATATATTTTGGATTATATTTAAGATGAAGTTTAATAGAACACTAAAGACTCATTAGTCCAACTTAAATAATTAGCTATTTAATCATTAGAATAACTTAATTTATAAAAGGAAGAACTAAATAAACAGAGAAACTTAAACCTAACATATTTACTCTCAGAACAATAACTAATTTTAGATAAAACTATATAAGCTAAATTAAAGTGTCTAAGTGTCTCTTAGTAATGCTAGTAATCAATCTAAAATAAATTTATTATCCAACATTAGTACCAAGATTATTAGCAACATTATTAGCTTTCTTAAGAATCCATCTTATAACTAGTGACTAAATTATAAGATTTAATAAAAAGTGAAAGATAAATGCATACTATCAAATATCTAAAATTAAAGACACTAAATAATACTTAAAAGATTATACCTTTGATAAAACAAATATACATCTTTTATCCACAAAAATCAGACTAGCTGACAATATAGGCTCTTAAAAATGAAGAAACCAAATTTTAAATAAATAAAAGTATTTAAAGTTAAAACGAAAATAAAATCAAGAAATAGAAACAAATAAATTTCAGTTATGGTGATTATTTAGAACAGCAGAATACAATAGGAGATGAAAATTCATAAGAGATTATATATTTTAAATAATTATTTGAGTATAAATAAAGAGTAAAAAAAGACTAAGAATCACTTTAAGCTTTATCATTACTTAAATAATTATATGAAAGTGCCCTTGATTCGGAAGAACAAAAGATTAATTAAAAGATTTGAGATGATTTCTTTTAATAATGAAAATAAAGAAATAAAATAATGGTAAGAAATGAAAATTGAAAGTCTTAAGCAAAAAAAGCAAAAAGTTCTATTAATTTCTTAACTTTTAGAACAAATAAAGATTGTTATTTTTGAGGATTTTCCATCAAACCTACAGCTTAAAAAGGAAAAACAACTTCGATAAAAAAAATTACGGTTCATAATAATAACTAAGTGCAGCCCTACAAATTTGAAAGTGAAATTTAAGATTGCGCTTTTGGTATTAGCATTCCTCATAATTATTCTTTTTGGCATGTTAGAGTTATACCTTAATTGGAGGCTTTTATTACAAAGAATGAAGATCATACTTTAACTATTGAGTTAGAAAACGAAGATCTTTGATAATGCGATGAAAGATCATTTAACAATAACATAAGTTTAGATGGATTTAACTTATAAATATTAGAAACTCAAGGAATAAAAGCAGAACTTGGGTAGAATTCATGGTATAACTAAGGACCATTAAGAGCCCTTTGGTTTACATTAGCTGAATGAGTTTGACAGTTTCTATTAATTTTATATTTTTAAATCAATTAAATAAATACATTAAGCAAAACCAAATCATAACTTATTATCAACTCCATTCTATGTCTTCTATTTTATATAATTATATTTGAATATCAAGTTATTAAGATTTGATAAACATAGACAATTAAATTTAAAAATAAAAATAAATTTATTAATGCTTTTTAAGATAGAAGTTAAATAGGCAAGATTAGGTATAATTTTAAAAAGAAATTATATTTTCCAAAGAAATTTAACATTCTTAGCTTACAAATATTTTTCAAAGCTAATTTTTAGTTGATTCTATTTATTTATTTAAGAAGTGAAATTAGGATGTTTAGGTTAAACAAAATAAATCATTAAATCAAATTAAAATTTGTATAAAGCTTATTTGAGGAAGGGTGCTGATGGTTTAAATTAAATTTAAGGACAATAAGATTAAGTCTGATTAGATCGTTTTATGCTTAAGTTCTTTATATTATAATTTTTTCTTTTACTGACTTTCTTTTTTTAAACTTGCCCAAAAAATAATAAAATCAGATCAAATAGCAATAATCATAATTATATTCATTATTTTTATTTAATCTCTACTAATAAATATTAAATATTTAGGATTTAAGAAATCGTTAGTAACTTTAAAATGAGATACTTAAGAAAAGACATTGAAAATATAAAATGCTTATATTAACTGACTAATAGATATAATATTTTTTAGGTTAAGATAATACATTAACTATAGAGAAAAAAGTATTATATATCTACAGATCTAAAATAATAAAAGGCAAATATCTATGCGTTTATTATAATAGTCTCTATTTTATTATTATTTCCCCTTTTGTCTGATTAAAGTAAAATAGAACAAAATGAAAGGATTCCAATTTTTTTTCTTTTAGTTAGACTAAATAAATTTTAATTTTCTTTGTACTAGTCTTCGTGTTTTATTTTTATAATTAATATTAAAAATATTTTAAAGATAAATTGATAAAAATTGAGTGTTAGAAAGGCGAAGCATACTCTTATTAACTAAAATATTCCCAAATGAAATTTTACAGCAAAAGTTGAAAAACTAGATAAGTTTATTGTTTAGCTTTATAATAGTCAGCATTATAATTTAATTTTATTGTTCTGTATTTTATATCCCCTTTACACTTTAAGTTATTCCTTAATTCTTAAAAAAAGTGAAGAGTTATTAACAGAATTAATCTATAGGAATCTAATAATGGCTGCAAAATTTTCATTTTATAAATGTAATAAGAAAGAATAGATAGATACTTTAAAATTAACTAAGGAATTATAATTTTTAAATTAAAAGATACTAGATATAAGATAAAATCTTACCTATTAAGTAAGTTTAGTTAAAGAATCTTTCTGAAAATAATTTTTTTTGAAATAAATTTGTTTGCAAAGAAAGTTGAAAATGATTAAATAAAATTTTAAGCTTTTTAAAAGGATTTTTGCACAAAATTGCTATGATTTAAAAAATAAAAAAATAGTTAATTAAAAATTATAAAAAAGTGATTACAAAAAGGCAGATAAAAAGGCAAAGTCTGAATTATGTTAAAAGGTATATAATTTTTCAGAATTGAATAAAAATTTTTGAGAAAAGTTTTAAATCTGAAATAAACTTTTATATTCAAAGAAATATTTATATAAAAGATAACTTCAAGGTAATTAAAGAATGAATTAAAATACCTCTTAGAACACAAGATTTAATTAGCTTTATAATCCTTCTAACTAAATAAAATCTAATAATTTATCAATAATTTCATTTAAATTAATAGTTTAAATTAGCGATATTTAAAAAATTTCCTTAGATTTAATTTAAACAGCATGCATAATTTATTTCCTTTATAATAAAAGTAAATAGTAGATTATCTGAAGTTAATTTAATAATAGCAATATAAATTTAGCAGCTTTAAGTTTCTATTTTAATATAAGCTTTTATTTAATTAATATTAATTATTATTTATCTTATTTTACTTTAGTTATAAACTTTGATCTTAATCATTTTTTAGAGTTAATGATACATTAAGAAATTATTTTAAACTTTTTGAAGTAAAGAATCACTTTTTCATTCTGGAAATTTATTCAAAATTTAAATATTTGACAGTTTGAAAATTTTCTTTATAGCTATAAGCTTAAATTTTTTTTCTCTATATATAAGCTGTTTAATAATAATTTCTAATATGAGAAATAAAATATGATAATTGGTGTAATAGCATGGAAATAAAATTACTATAAAAGCTTAATTAAGAAGATTTTTACAAAACCAGCCAAGTTTTTTTTCTCAAATCATAACTGTAGAGATACATTTCCCCGTCATACTAAAAAACTAATTTTCCATTTTAAATTGGCTGAGTGAAACAGAAACCATAACTATTAAAATTTTAGCCACAAATATGAATGGTTTTTAAGTCAAATTGTTGAGTTTATAAAGTGGAACTATTAGCATATATCAGAAAAGAGGCTTGATGGGGTATGTAAATTGCATTAGCTTGTGCTTCTTCTGATAACTTTTATTCACAAGTATTTCACTCGTTTCTTTGCTTATCATATAATTAAATTAAGTCGATCTTATTACCTTGCCATAAGCTATATCCTCCAAAAATATAAAGCTCTTATTCTGTTTAATCGCATCCGAAATTTATAGTTGAATTCTGAATAAATTCGATTTATTAAAATTTTTTAGATTTCTAATTAAATACTTCACATTCTTCTACTCCTAAGTTTTATAATTTATTATTTTTTTGCCCTGAAATTATATAAACATTCTCCTTTTTATCTCAGCTAGTTCTATGATAATATCTTTATAATTACATTTCATATTACTAAATTCCTTTTTCGGAATACAAATCGAATCTGGATTAGTTCGAAAAACATCCACCAGATATTATTAAATCTTCATTGCTTATTTATTCAATCTAAGTAAAGTGAAGCTCCGTAGCTACTATATCAATTTTTTGATGATTAAAGCTTTAATTTAGGAGTGAATATGATATTTTAGTTTGATTTACTTTGCTCACTGTGAGAATATTTTAAACAGTAAATTCTCCTGAATCTATATCTATTTACTCTTAAGTAAGAATAAAATCACATTATGAATTATCAAAAAATTCCCCTTAAAACTTGTTAAGCATTTCATTTAAACAAATTTATTTAGGAATAGAAATCTTTTGAGTCTTTTAATTTTTAATTCTTTCTATAAATTCTATGGTCATGTTAGAACCTCTAGAGGTTCCAACACATTCTTAATTTTCTTCACATGAGAACAAAAGCATCAGATTGCTACTATAATCTTACTTTATTCTTTTAATACCTTTTAGTTCAACTCTACAGCAGTCGAAAAAGGCAAAACAGACAGAATTAGGTAAACTAGCTAATTCAACTGCATATTTAACTAAATTAATACGATTTGCTTAAAAATCTAAGCCAAAAGTAATATTTTAATTTGAGTCATTTTTTTATAAACTTCCATGTCCAGAATAATAAAAGAATATTTAATTCTTACATTCCTTATCCTCTTAAATTTCTACCTTTACTTAATTTAAGATGTCTTCTATTTCACTTACACTTTTATCAAGACATTTAGTAACTTTAAAATTGAATTAAGATAAACAATTTGAAATCAGTTCTAAATCTTTTTTAGGACATTCCAAGTTTTATAATTTATTTTCATATTTGGAGCAAGCAACACAAATAGCTATATTTTAAAGACGCTATTCAAAATCTTGCTTATCATTTATGCTTTCATAACTATTTAACTATGATTATATCTATTATATCTAGTTCTGTTCTTATAATTTTATTTCTAAAGAGTTTTGATTTTGTTAACTTCCTTTTTTCATAATTTCGTGTTCATCTTTTTGAAATTAAGTTAAAGAAAATTATTCTTTATTTAGCATCTACTAATTTGGATTATTTGTTAGCTTTTTATTATTTCCTTTTTATTCTTCATAGCATTATTGCTAAGATTATGCGTTCTTTATTGCATGCAGATTATCCATTTTTATTTTGAAAATAAAAATTATAAAATAACTTTCTTTTAAGCAAACTACTTGAATGCTTCTCATTTTTAACATAAAATAATTATTTTATAATTTAAGTTGAACTAGAAACCTTTAATCAATTAAAGTTAGCATTATTCTGAACTTTCTTAGTTTGAGCGAAAAATTTAAGATATAAAATAAAAGTTAGCAATGAAAAGAAAAGTAAAAAGGTTTACTTTTTTAGACAGCGAAGCATCCAAAACTCATAAAGTTAAAACAGGACGAAAATAAAACTAATTTTAATCATAAAATATCAGAAATTTTAAGCATGCTGCTTATTAAATTAAAAGAATATAAGAAAAAGTATAAAAAGATTGGAATATCTTCATTCATTTTAAATGAAACATTCTCGGAAAAGAAAGTTTCTTAAGCTATTATCTTAACTTTATTTAAATATATTCATTTATTCAGTTGCTTATTTAAAATATTTGTATTTATCTCATTAAATAATAAATAAAATTTAGATTGTATGCTATATTTATAAAAGGCCTTTTAAAAATTAAAATTTAGAATAGCGTAAAGCTAAAGTTTGAAGTTATTAAAATTTCTATATTTTAATAATTTTTAGATTTATTACATCGAAAGAAATAAAAAAGATGCGTTTTCTGTTTATAAGAATAGGACTATATAGATCCAAATAGCTCTAGCAATTTATATTTATAAGTAAATAAATTAAAATAAAAAGTAGCTAAATAGCATAATTATATAAAATTTTAAAAGTTGATAATTATAAAATTATTAATTCAAATTAAAGATTCTTTAAAAAAAATAATTTTGCTTGCTTAAAATATCTAAATTTACTAAAAATGGGTGAAAAGGATTAAAATCTATAAGATAAATGACGTAAATTAATTTAATAAGTATTTATTCGACGATTATTTAAGCATGCTTTAGGAGCTATTTAATCTAGTTTTATGGAAATTCTTTAAAACTTTAATCCAAATAATTGTAATTTAAATAAATTTGACTATTTAGAATTACGAAAATTAATTTTTTTTCTAGTTTAATTTTTTTAAATTATATGGCACATTAAAATTTGCTCATAAGTTAATATTTAAGAGTATCGCTAAAATTTTATTTTTAGATTTCTGGTTATTTCATTAAGCTTTAAAAAATTACCTAAAATAGTTGCATTTAGACACCTTTTATTTTAAATTTATTTCACAAAAAAACTGAAAAATTCCTTTCCTCTTTCCTTCATTTTTTAAATATCTTTTTTATTTTAACTAAAACTTCTTGCTTATAAAGTTTTAACAAAAAAGCAATCTTTCAAAATTATAAAGATCTTAGTTAAATATTTGATGACAACAAATTATTTTATCTATTTAAGTATTAAAAAAGACTAAAAGGTTTCTTTAAATTTCAAATACAATACAATTTTTCATATTTTCACTTTTTTTTCTTTAACTAGATACAATAAAAAATTATTAAATTAAACTAATTTATTTAAATAATAGATAGCTAATAACTCTTATTTTATATATTATATTAATTTTACTATTTTATCTTATAATAATTTTGATCTTAACTTTAATTCTTTTTTAGTTATAATTATAGCTTTCAATGATATTTTGATTTACTCTTATTTTAATTAAAAAACAGATAAATAAAATTTCAATATTATAATTAAGATTTGTTTGGATGAATTTTATGCTTTACAAGTAGGATAGTTCTATCCTTTTAATCTCTATTGTTCTTTTTTAGTTGAATTTATTAATTATTTTAAATCTAAAATCTATAAAAATGTTTAGAAATTGCTATCTTGGAAAAATAAAGCTTAATTATTAAATTAAGCAAACAATTATTTTAATTTTTAAAGATTAAGATTAATGTAAAACGTTTTGCCTCCTTAAGAGCTCGGAATTTTGACTTCTTGAAGTCTTTCTGTACATTACATTAAGCCCTCACAAGAAGCTATATTTGAAGATTGATCTTCTTTGAAAACAATGCTAAGTCACCATTGTCTATGAAATCCCACGCAGAATTCGCGAAGTTATATACTCCAATCATCCTTATCTAAGCATTATCTTCTTGGAATAATTAAAAAAGCAAGTCACTTAGCGAAACGATCCAAAGGGCGCAATTTGCCTAATAATAACTTAGATTTTGGTTCCCTGTAATATTCCACTTCAGTACCATATTTAATTATAACATTTAAAAGATAACTATTTTATTATCATAGAAATTTCTCATAAAATATAAATAAATACATTTTATTATAGAGTGCGTAGCTCTTTTAAAAAAATGTTTCATACTGACAAGAATGTTTGTTACTGATAAAATTATCAGATACTGGTAGACCTTGTTCAATACTGGTATAATTATTCAGTACTGATAAAAATGTTCAATACTGATATAATTTTAGAATACTCGTAATCTTTTCTGCTTGTTGGAGGTCCAAAGACATGGCAGGATTGTGTCTCATTGCATCACCAAAGCAAAGGACGACATGTGTCAATTATGGGTACTTAAATTCCCCACCTCTGATGAAGCTCGCAATATTTTTTTTTCGTTCCAGAATTAAATCTAAACTAAGCCAGTGCCGAAGGTCAAATTAACAGATGTCTCGAAGCCAAACCAAAGCAGAGGAAGACATAAATTCGATTATGGGTACTTAACTTCCCCAACCTCTGATGAAGATTACCTTGTTGTTCACCTTCGAACAACCATGGCGGTTTTAAGAAAAAATATATAATAAAGTTCATTTTTTGCTAGATTTTAAAAATCTTTTACTATAAATCTAATAATTTTAATTTCAGATAATTAATAATCCTTAAACAATCAAAAGCTTAATAAATCTATTCTTTTTACTTTAAAAGTTAAGAGTTATATCTTTATATATTAGCATACTTTAATTATTTTAATGTTTCTGCCTTTAAATTTAAATTTAGATATTATGATCAAATAAAGTTTAATTTATCTTTTAGACATATACGTATCATTCTTTTTTTAGATTTACTCTCTTGATGCAAATTTTAAATTTATTTAAATCTGCTGGTTATTTAATTTTAGAGGAGAAAGGTAAATATAATTTATATACCTATAGTTACTATATTTCAAAAATAGCATTAGACTAATTGCTTTACATATTCAGGAATTAAAAGTGCGATTCAAACTAATTTTAAATGAAAAAATTTCATGGAAGAAGGTATGAAGAACTTACAGTCCTAAAATAAAGAGACTAAAGCATGAATGAGACATTAACTAAAATATCAATTTATAAAAACAGACTCAAAGTCTTACTTGACTCCCTATATTAAATTAAAGAGCTACCATATTAAATGCTTTATTACAAGCATTTATTCAAAAATTTAAGCAAATATAAGTAATATTAAAATCATTAGATGATAGAAAGAAAATAAAAACTCTAATTAGTAATTCAAATGTTTTGGATTATACAGAGGTATTTTTGATAGATAGATAACTGGAAAAAAGTAAGCATTTAGGAAAAAAGAAGAAAGAATGTAAAAAATAAAAAAATTGATTTATTTACTAAATTAAACTATTTATTTTAGCAAAAATATAAAGTTAGATATATGAAGAAAAATTAAAAAAAATTTTATAATATCTTTCATGCTTTTTTGTTGTTGGGAGAAAGAACAAAATCGCATTCTGGATTATAAATGAATTCACCATTATTTCTTAATATATCCCATTTTTTTATTTCATTTGGAAGAGATATTTATTAATCTTAGAATCCTTCAATCATTTGTTTAAATCTTAATGTCGTTAAAGAACCTCTTGAAGTTGCAATTCCTCATTGAAATTCTTCACAAGAATATAAAATCATGAGATTGTTACTGTAGTCAGTCTTAATTTTTTTATAAGTTTTTAATTAAACTCTGCAGCAATCGAAAAACCCAAAACAAACAGAATCTTTTAAACTTGCTAATTAGTTAGCATATTTTACTATATTAATAACTTTTTCATTTTTATCTATGCCAAAAGTTATAAATTTATTCTATTTGTTTTTTTATATTCCTCCATGTCCTGAATAATATAAAAATATTTAGTTATAAAAGTTATTTTCACTCTAAATTTAACTTTCAACTTCCTAAATAACCTTTTTCATTTCTTTTTTTGTCTTATCTAAACATTTTATAATTTTGAAATTATATTTTTCAAACATAATTTAGATAATGTCTAGATCCTTTCTAGCACTTTCTAAATTTTCAAATTAATGTTGGTATTAAGAGCAACCAATACAAATTGCAATATTTTAAGTTTTAATAGAATTCTTTTTTGCAATGTTTTCATCGAAAAATTAGATGAATTAATTTTATTATTCTATAAAAAATTTCCCGAAGCTCTAGTCAATTTAAGTCATTTACCTTTATTGCTTTTTCATCTATTTTAGAATGAAACTTTTAAGCTCTTAAAAATATTAGGTCATAAAATCTTTCAAGATGTCTCCTCATTTTTATTTTTTCTTTCTAAGTTCTTAACTGATTTATATTTTTTTGTCCAAAAATTATTCGAATACTAAGTACTTTAAGTTTGAGTCCAGTTAAATGTCAAAAAGTTTCATTTTTATATTAATTTTGTTATCTATATTTAAACTTATATTTATTTCTGGATTTTCCTCAAACTGACATGAATAGTTATTCTAACTTTGTTTATTTTTATAAAAATCTTCTTTTGATTATTACTAAGTTTATGTTCTTATTTACTCTTTTGAGAGCTCCAAGTTTTATTTATTTTTTTAGTAATCAGGTAAAACCTTTAAGCTAGGCTATCTTGAGTTTAATTTTTTATTATCTTATGCTTCATTTTATCTAAATGTTTATTATGACGACTAAAAGTTCTTAATTTGCTTTTAATTAATTTATTATTGATCTAATTATTTATTCTATTATATATATTTTTAAAACTAATCTTAATTCAGTGTACTAGACTTAGGATTAATTTATTAGTTTTTTTCTTTAGTTATTTCTTACATTTAATTTATTGGGTTATTCTTCGGAGATTATAAATTTTTTAAATCCTATTTATTCCTATTTTTTTCTTATTATGGTTTATTAATATTATTTTTTTAAGCTAGGTAAGGCAAATTCTTTATTTATAAATCCGCTTAAACATTCTAGATTTTATTTTATACTTATTTCAGTTATTATGGAGATAAATTTCTCTTTTGCATTTAGCTTATTTTATTTTATTCTAATTGTTTATTGTCATATCTACTATTTTAAATTTGATCTTAATTAAATTTATTATATTAAGGATCATTTTATGGATCTCTTTTATTTAGTTAGGCTGTTTAACTTTTTTATTAAACTTCCTATAAATCTTTTCTAGATTACATCTACTAATCATTTTATCATATTGCTTCATTTCTATAATTTTATTCCAATGGCTTTAATTATTGTCTTTAAGGGGTGCTTATTCTGTTTTATTAATTTGAAGAATTTCTGACTAATTCTCTCTGTTGAATATTAATTTGATTTTTATCTTTTGCTAACGAACTTTTCCAATCCGTAGCAGTATTAATGTATCGTTTATTCTAATCTTCTTAGAGATCTATTTATTTTTGCTTGGAATCCTATAGATATCATTGATTTTGAAAATTTTTATCTTAATCGATCTTTTGCTTCGTAGCTTGATTTTTCTGCAAATTTTAAATAGTAAAGTGACGATATTAAACATCATAAAGGTTATTTTATAAATTAAAATTAAAATTTCCAGACTAATTTGCTATATTTACGCTCTAATATATAATTGGGACTTAATTCCTTTTGCTAGAGATCTAAACTTTTGGTGATTCTAGTCCTTCTCTTTAATTTAAATCTTTTTATGGTGGTTGCTAATATCCTTAATATTATTTTCAGCCTTCTTCTCTTGTATATCTCATTATAATTTAAATAGTTTTTAATTTCAAATATTTAAGCTAAATTTCTTAAATAATTTTTTTATTTTAAGTATAAAGTAATTTAAAGTAATTACTATATATTATAAATAAATTATGATCATAAGTTTCATTATAAAAGTTAAAAATATCAAATTTAAGGCCCCGATTATTTAAAGGTCAACAGCTTAACACACTAAAGCTTTTATTTTTAGGGAAAGTAATAAAATAAGAGATCTCGCTTCAACTTCACACTAATTTACTAATTCAGCGATAAAGCTAAATATTCTCTGACATGCAATAATACAACCAAATAATCTTTTTAAATAGACTGTAAAATTATTTTAGATAAAAAGGTTCTTTATACTTTTCTTAATGTTTCTTATATTTAGAGTATGTAAATAATAAAGTTTGGATTATGATTCTTTTTATTTAATAATTAAACTTGATCTCTTTAATTTTTTTTAATTATAAATTAAATTTCTAATTCAAATTAATTTCTACTTGAAATTGCCTTTTCTAATTTTTAGCTTATTAGATTAACTTTTTGATCTCAATCCAATACAGCCATCTAATTATTATGATATAATAAGATATCATTAGAATTTATCTTTCAACCTTTGAATTTAATATACCTCATATCTCTAGAATTTCATAAAATACCCATTCGATAGAATCTTAAAAAGAATTTATTTTTGACAATATAATTTGAAATGATCTAAACTAAAATTATTTTATAATTTTATAATTTTTATTATACTTTGTAGCTATTGATAGGTTTAACTTAGTTACTTCTAATACTATCAGCTTTATATTTT
Source organism: Loxodes magnus (assembly GCA_946699065.1). Classification (NCBI taxonomy): domain Eukaryota; phylum Ciliophora; class Karyorelictea; order Loxodida; family Loxodidae; genus Loxodes; species Loxodes magnus. The sequence goes on from CAMPDV010000099.1 coordinate 681,419, forward strand.
TAATTTTATTTGAAGATAAATTTCTTAGAAAAATATCTGAAAATTGGAGAGTGCTATTGGTCTAGTTTAGGGAGTATATCTAGTATGTGACTCTTGATATTTTTTCACTGTATTGCTAGAAAATAAAGTTAATTTAAATTTAGTTAGATTAATAAGCCATAAGTTAAGATCTTAATTTGATCAAAGTTAAATGGTTAAGATTAAAATCTAATTTGATGAAACCTTCATTTAATTAATAATAAATACAGGTAGATAAAAGAAAAGCTGTAGAACTGGTAATTAAAATAAATTTTATTCAAAATTAGTTTGTTTCAGACTATTTTCATTTTCATCAAGGTCGTTGTAGAGGATTAAATCTTTTTAATATTTCTAGCTTATTTATATAATTTAAAGAAAGTTTTAATATACCTTTTTAACTATAAGGGTATTAATTTCAATTTTGAGAATTTGCTTTATAAACATTTTTTCATTAAACTTTTTGACTGCCTAAACTTATATAAGTTTTGAACATTTTTCAGCCAAGTTTCTTAAAATATTTCTATGCAAGTATCTTGGACTGCTTCTTTTTAATTTTAGACTTTTCTAAATATATTAATTATTAATATTTTATTATATATGTCTAAATATTTCTTTCCTGCATTCTCTTCGTTTTTTATTTTCCTTGTATATTCACTATTTCTTCTTAATTATTTAAGCTATTAACTTTAACTTTATCTACTATTCTATTCTAAATCCTATTCTATTATTTTGCTAAGATTTATATCTTTATCTATTTTTTATTGCCTTTTTTCTTGCAATCATATATAAAATTAAATTTTTTTTGCTTGATGATAAAATTATTTCGATCTCCAGATGATATATTTAGTTATCTCTTAATAATTATACTTAAATAATTGATTCCTATTAATTTATAAAATTTTATTTCAAATTTCTTTTCTTCAACCATTTAAAGCATTTTTTATAAAATTTAGATCTAAAGGAGATTTTTCCCGTTTTTTATGAAATTTTTCCCTTCTATGAAAAAATAAAAATTTCGATTACTAAGTTTTTAATTAAAAAAAATTATATTTAGGATTCATTTTTTTAACTTAAAGCAATTTAACTTAATTTATTTTTAGCTTGATATCAGTCTAAACAAAATTTAACATTTTTATTAATCTAGAGCTTATTTCATTTAGAAATCATTTTCAACAATTTACATTTATTTCCTTTAATTCAATCTTAGAATTTTGCTAGTTTTTTTATTTTTCTAAGTGTTATTTTAAATATTCGCTCTTCTAACTTTAAAATTTTTTTTTATTTTCTTTATCATTCTTCTAGCTAAATTTCTCTCATAATATAAAAATGAATTATAAATTCTCTCTATAGTATAAAACTTTATACATTTTCTTTACGTCAAGAAAATAACTACAATAGTTACCTAGCATTTAATATAGAGATATAAGGATTATTTTTAGATGCTTTATTTCATTTTACTACCATTTTTTTTAATATTTTTAAGTAATTTTCTACTTTCTTGGAATATTAATTCTCAATTTTATTTCAAAGAAGGAAAATTTGATACTCCAAACTTAATTCTATAAGTTATTTTGTTGGCAACATAAATAAAAATTAGCAAGATAATTGTACTTGTAAAAAAAGAAAGTGAGAACTAGTGATAGTAAAAGAAGTCTCTATCATATTAACTTTTTTTATTGTTCAAATGATTAAAAATAAGAAATTAAACTTTAGATTATACTATATAGTAACCTATCTTTATAATGCTTTATTCATTTTCTAGATTAAATGCTTTTTTTTCTGTTAAATAATTCTTGTGATATATCTCAAATGGATTTATTAAACTAGTATATAGAATTTAAATATTTTAATTGTAAGTCTGATTATTTAATTTGATTATTGGAAAGTTTTATTTAATGAAAATTTGCATAGTCTCATAAATTTAAGTGTTCTATGATCTTTTTTATTAGATTGATTCTGATTAATAACTTGTTAGCTTTAGATATTAGGTATGTTTAATCTAGGTATTTAATATCTTCGAGACTATTGAGTTTGATAGATGCTTCTAACTTAGTCTAAATTCTTGATATCTATAATCTTTGGAAATTTTAGTCCTTAGTATGCTTTTAGTTTTGAAGATATTATTATACTTTCAATTTATTTTGGTGATCGAAATTTATTAGCTTTCAACTAAATTGAAAATGATCAAGTTAATATTATTTTAGTAAAATCTTGCAAGCTAAGTTTTCCTTAGTTTAGCTTTCCATATTATATTTTTATAAATAAATTAAGCTGGAGGATTATATTACGATTTTCTATCTTAATTTACTTCAACTGCTAATATACTAAATGCTAAATATTTAAGAAACCTTTTTTCTTTTTTTTAAAATCAAATTTATTTCTAGCTTATTTTATAATTTTAAGGTTTTTTCATTCCTACAACAAATTCAGTTTACCAAATAATAGTATGCTTACATTTAAAAGAACTTTGACTTATGCGATATATTTTATAATTTTTTCTATAAGAGAAAATTTATAAATAAGTCTTGTCTTTACCAATTTTTTTTATTCTTAAGACTTACATTTATTAGCTTTAAGATCCTTACACAAAACTTAGAAGATAGTTGAAAAATTCGCAGTAACTAATTCTAAAAAAACTATCCCACTTTTATATTCTCGCTAAAAAAAATACTTTTATGTTTAAGTTAGATTTTCTATTTATCACCTATACTGCATAGTGATAACTATTATTCTCAAATATAATCACTCTTATAATTAAAATATGATTGAGATAACTATTATTTTATTTTATCTTATATTTACTTAAAAAACATTGACTAATAGGTTTGAATTTAAAAATATTTAGATTTATATTTACCTTTTAATTTCAGACTCAAATATTAGTTAGATAGGTTTAAGTAAAAATTTTTTAAGTCTTTCAGATACTTTCAAGTATCTACTCCACTTTTGAAGGTTCTCCAAATATTACTAAACCTAAAGGAACATCGTTTTATATTTCCCTTATGTTGAACTTCTCCTTTGTTTGGATGTTTTATTTAATATTTTTTGCGAAATCTATTTTATAAATTATTTCTTCTATTTCAATGTAAACTTGCTTACTTCCTATTTTTTAACTTTTAACCAGTTCTTTTTAACAATCAGTTTAAAAATCTTACCAGATAGTTTCATTTTTTCATTGCCATATTTAATCTAATCAACTTTCATTTTCTATAATTTATCTTACTTTTTTACTTGAGCATCTTATTTATTAGAAATTCTACAAGTCTATATTATAAAAGTTGTTATCAATTTTCATTTTAAACCTATCTATCTTTTTTTCAAAAGCTAAGTTAAGAACTGTATTAGAATATCTATCATAAACTTAAAAGTTCCCAAAATTGTCTTATCATTCTCATTATTTTTTTAATTTAAAACTAAAATTCTCGTCTATTTACACTATATTTAAGTTGGAATCTTATGGCATGTTTAGGTCTTAATTTTATTTTGAAATGAATGCAAAATAGTAACTTTTTTGGAATATTTTGTGCTAAAAAATTTATTTATTTCGGGAAATTTTGACATTATTTGCTTACTTACCTCGAGGTAAAAAATTAATTTTAAATTATGGATTTTTCTAATTTCTATTAATAACTTAAGCTGGAATTTTTAATTCTTCAATATGTTCTTTTTTCTGCGTTCTAGTTAAAATGAATTCTTATTCAGAGAAATCACAAAAGTCAATTTATTCTTTTTTGAAAGCTTCTAAGTTTCTAATCTCTTATGAAAGAGAAATTTCCGTTTGCTAGCATTTTTTAATCAAGTTAACGAGTTGAAGAGTCATTACAGATCCTTTTTACGTTCCCATACTTGTACTATATTCTTGACAAGAAAATAAGATTTTTAAGTTATCTTTAATCGTTTTTTGTGGTTGCTGTATTAATTCAATTTCAACTCTACAGCAATCAAAAAAGGCGAATATAACAGAATTTTTCAGATCTGCTAAACTATTCGTAATAGATATTAGATCTAGTCGATTTCCGTTACTATCAACGCCATATGTATTAGTATCGTTTTTACTAGTTTTTTTGATGCCTCCATGTCCGGAATAGTAAAAGAATATTTGAATATTAGAGTAATTTTCCATTTTAACTTCTCCTATTAAAGTGTTTATTGTATCTCCTATTTCCGTTGCACTTTAATTTAAGTACTAATATATTTTAAAATTAAATTAACTTTATAACTCGGAAATCAATTTGACATCCTGTTCAGGACACTCTAAATTTCCAAGTTCTTCAATATAATTGGAGTTACCAATGCAAATTGCTATTTTTTTTTAAGATCCTTTCTAATTTCTAGTCTCTCGCTTTATCATCATTTTTGAAATTTTATTAAATTCATTTCACTTTGAAATTTAAAGTCTCGAATATGAAAAATGTCTGAAGTTAATTAATTCTAAATTTAGTGCTTCACTAAGAAACTTGTTAGCAATTCCCTTTAATTTATAGATTCCAATCTAAAGGAAAATAAGTAATAAAGATTTATGGTAAACATGAGGTAAGCAAACTAAAAATTTGATAAGATATCTTTTTGTCTATTCTTAAGAAATAAAATTACTTTAATATGATTCTCATATAAACTAATTACTTTCATTATTGCTTTTAAGTTTTAATTCTAAATATAATTTATCGGACTTTATACCTTTATTAATATAATTGAATAATCAACAAAGTTCAAAATGAATGTGATACCTTCTTAGTTAGATTCTAAAATTGAAGTAAGAAGATAGATAAATTATCACTATCTACAAAATGCTAGAATTGACTAATATTGATTGTTGATCGTTGTTAGTAAAATCTGATCTTCAAAGTTTGTAAAAAAAGTCAAAAGCGAATAATTTCGCTAATAAATCAAAAATCTTATATTTAAGAACAAAGGTATTAATAAAGCCTAGGTACCTTTATAGTTATTCAACAGTCCAACTACTTTAAATTTTATCCTTCTGCTATTTTGCTTATATTAATAAAAATAGTTAGCTAGAAATCTAATAAATGCTAGCTCAAAATTACTTTTATTAAATTGATCTTAATTACTCCCTTCAATTCCAGTTGATTATATTTCCTCTTAAATTTAGACTAGTTATAATTATATATTAATACTGATTTAGGCGCTAATTAAGAAAATTATATTAGCTATATCAAAATTATCTGGTAAATTATAAAAAATGAAAATCGAAGATAGTCCAACAAATTATTTAGTTTCACTATTTTTTTTCTTAGCATATCTCACTGAAACTATTAGAAGCGTCATTTTTTTTAAATTTATTATTCTGTCTAATTTACCTTTTTTAAAGTACTCATTAGTTGAGAATTGTTAGAGAGTTTTGGATAGCTTAAGATTAAAAAATAGCTAAGCTATCATCAGCTGATTTCATTTTGCATGCATTTATATATTTTACTTCTTAGATTATTATGAATTAAGTTGCTTCAAATAACTAAGAGATATTAAATTAATTATACCTCTAAAAATAGATTTAACTTAGCCAATTTAACTATAATATACTAGGTTTTGAGAAGATATATGTATTTATATCAATAAATAAACTAATTATATCTATTTAAAAAGGCTAATAAAGAATATTATATGACTAGCTTATTTCATTATCTTTAGGCTTTAAAATACATACTTAGTAGTGTTTTAAGAGTCATAGTAAAAATGAGGATGTGAATTTTTATTATTTGAGTAAAGAAATTATATCAAAAACTATTTTTTTCAAAGATTTGTTTCTCTCACTTTAGCTATTTAAAATGATTTACACTTGAATCATTTTTTTAGTTCTAGTAATTAAGAATAAAATGAAAATCGTTAGATGATATTAAGATATGAGAGAAAGAAATTTAAAGGTATATCAAAAAGTTTATTCAGGTAAGTTCAGATATAGAGAATAGCTTATTACTATAAGATAAAGCTCTTAGTTGATTTATTATTAAAAGATCAAAAATTTTTAATTGTAATTGTCTATTTTCAACAATTCTAACATGACTGCAAGTGATGATAGCTTTTTAAATAAGATTCATTATTATGTTGTAAATTTATAAAATTGAGACTAGCTTTTTGATTTAAAGCTATGACGATTTATTATTATTCAAACTATTTTGACAAAGACTAAATCATTAAAAAGAAATATTATAATATTTTTAAATCCAGTCTTGAGAGCATTAATAGAAACTAAATTTAGTTAAATCATATCTAGATAAAATAAATTCAATATCTTATTATTAATTTAAGTTATTCATATGAAGCTTTTCATATCATTTTTAATAAGTTAAGTTAAATAAATCCATTCTCATTTTTTATTTCCTTGCTTTTAGATTTTATATAAATTTAAGGGAGTTGGCTTAAAATAATTTTATAGCTTTTTAGGAAAATATTTCTTTTTGAGAATCTCTGTTTTTTGTAGCTTAGATATCTTAAAAATAAGAAAAATCAACTTTTATCTCTTTTTAATTAATTAAATATTTCATTTTTTTTCGATTTAAGATGAATATCTTAAAAGTAGCTTATTTGACAATAAACGTGACCAACTTTAAACTTCTACTACTAAATTTCTAAATACATGAATAAAGTCAATTCAAGGACTTACAATTTTTTAATTATATGAGTTATTCTCACCAAGCTCATAGCAATTTACAGAAACTTACGTTTTTATCATTCAAAGAAGAATGTTCATTTATATAAAAAAATCTATACTTATCTTAATTGATAAGTATTAAACCATTTGAATTTTATATAATTTTATTACCTCCTAATTGGGACTAAAACTCACTCATTAGCAAACCCTTCCATAACTTTTTTCTCGAGATACACTTATTTTTTCTGAGCTACATTTATATAATAATATATCTTATATAACTTATATAATTATCGAATTTAAACTCAAACTAACTATTTTTAAGAAAATTATAAATTAAATTATAAGCAGACATGGCCTAGTGGCTATGACGACTTCTTTACACGCAGTAGGTCGTGGGTTCGAACCCCGCTGTCTGTATATTTTTAAATTTAAATTTTGTAAACTTGAATAAACAAACTACTGATAAAAAAAAACCAACTTTAGATATTTATCTAATTAATTAAAGAAGAAAGAAGTCAAATAATTAGCATTGAAATTAAATAATCTTATCAATAAATACTCTATTTATAAATATGGTATCAACTATCATTAAAAGGAACTAAATGTTTTCATTTTATTATCGTTTTATTTAAAATAAAAGGGCTGTTCCGGGAATTGAACCCGGGACCTCTCGCACCCTAAGCGAGAATCATACCACTAGACCAAACAACCTTGTAATAATATTAAAATCAATACAATATAAAGAGCTTTTATAAAACTTTAAGCTTTTATTTTAAACTTAATTATTGGGTTCTATTTACTTAAAAAATCCTCAAAATTTATGCTATTATCTATTTCATTATAGATCAAAGAAATAAATCTAGATTTACATTTTTTTTCTAATGTTTATTAAACCTAACAAATAAAATACTAAGTAGATAATTTTCTAAATTCTTCCCCAAATAAAATGAAAAATATGAAAATTGAAGAATAAATTTCTAAAATAACTCACTAAAGAAAAAAAATTTAAGTTGGAATCATTTATTTACAAAAAAAACAAATCTATAACAGAAAAAATTATTTTTTTAACTTTTCTCTCTTCCAATAAATTTTCATTTTGGTTATAAAATTTTTTCATAAAGAATCTAATCCTGTTCTACTAAATATAGATGGTTACAAGAATTTCCTTATTAAATATATACAGTTCTAGTAATAAAATCTTTGTTCTAATGCTTTAAAAAATAATAAAATTTAAAAAAGTGGAAGCATTATAGGAAAATTAATTAGTTTAAAGCTTTTATTTGTTTATCTTTTTTAATCATTAATATCCTTAATTTCAGCATTTCTTTATGCATCATATTATATAATAGTAGATAGGAATTTCTGTAAATATAAATTTTAAACTTCTTAACTATCTAGAATTTTGCGGGATTAATAATTAAAAAAATTTTGGATTGAAGAAAAAAAACATTAATGAAGCTTAGTAAAAGAAAAGTTAGCGTAATAAACATAATAAATTTAATGTGAAATAATCATTTAAAAACTAATTTTTTTTAAATAAATAAATAAAGAACAATATATGAAAATCAAAACTACTAAAAAAGATATTTCTCTCGAGTTGAGTTTATTTCATTTTGTTTAATTGGGATTTATCTTATCTTTTTATTGATAATTATGATCAACTAATAATTTTTATAGAAATAACCTTTAAAAATTTAATTTTTTTTTACTTATTTAAGAGTCTTGAAGCTACTAAGAAAACTAAAAATTAATAATAGCGTTTTGTCTACATAACTAAATAAATATTCTTAAATTTTTAAGTTTTACCTTTTTATTTTATTTATGGTTAATAAGAAAAAAGAAAGAGATCTTTTAAACTTCAGCTAAAAATACTTGTAAGCAATAAATTAAGAAAACTATTTATTAATCTTAGGATTACTATAAATCATTATATAACTTGATAAAGTTAAATGATCTACACTTTATTTTTTATGATATAAATTTAAACTTAATTTATTGCCTTTACAACGAAATTTTTATTATTTCCATGCTCAAATTGTTACTTTTAACTACTAATCTAATTTAAAACTTTTTTAAAGCATTTCACTTATCTAGTAAAACTTTTAAAGAAGATTTAAGATTATTATAAATGAGCTATTTAAAATGCTTCTCGTAATAAGTTTTGATTTTGTCTTTAATTTTGGAATTTTAAGATTCTAGATAAATAGCATAATAATTTATTTTATGAACTATTTACAAAATAAAAAATATTCGTTATACTAAATTTTATTTGTATTTATCTCTAGAAGTGCTTTATGTCTGTTAGATTTTCTACTCTTATATTTTAAAATTTCCCACAATGAAAGTCGAAGTTATTATATTAGAATTTGAAATTTCTTTTCATTTTTTAATGATTGCTATTTATTACATTGTAATAGTTAAAGAACTTATTAATTCAAATTAAATTTCTATAAAGCTTTAAACTAAATTAAGATTATATAGTTCTCTTCATTTTGTTAGAATTAGATTTATAGCATTTTTTATTTTATTTATAAGGTTAGATCAATGCTTAAGATCTTTATCATTATTATTAATTATAATTTAAGTTTATTAAGTGAATTTAGCTACAAATTAATAGAAACTACTTCGAATGCTATTTTTTTACTTTCTAGGTTATATTAAGTTTTTTATTTCTTAGTCATAATTATTCTCTCCTTTGACCAAGCAAAACTCTAATTAATTCCTTTTTTTATTTTTTTATTTTAAGAAACCTGAATTTTTAATATCTAAATTAGGTTTTTTCTTTGTGAAATAGAGTATATGCTTAAAAGATAAATCTATTGTTCAAACTTTATACTAAATACCTTTAATTTATTAATCAATCATTCTTCAATAATTTAGCAGACAAAATCTTCATTAAATACAATTTTTATAATATATAAGATATAAGATATATTTAATTATAGCTTTAAGTTTGTATAGTTTAACTCAGAGCTTCAAATTCTCTTCATCAAGCTGTTCACAGCTTCCTATTATCCATAAATTATTATTCCTGTTGGCTTGTTTCCTTATACTTTTCTAATTTTTCTTTCATTTCCTGTCAAATTGTTTATTTGTAGTGATTTATTAAAGTCTATTATATAGATTTAATTTTGAATCTCCATTTAAAATATCTATTTTCCTTATTCATAAGCTTTTCTTATTAAAAATTATTAATTTTAGTCATAATCTTTTCAGTTATAATCATCTCTTCATTACCATAAAGATGAGTCTTTATTGTTGGTAGTTGCTTTTCTAATTGCTCTTATTACTCCTGTCTAGGCATTCGATTATTTATTGGTATCTAAGTTTATAATATAATAATTATGTCTAATTTTTACCTAAAATTTAGAAATGTTTTAAAAACTTGCGAAAACAAAAATAAGTACTATTTCGTTTTCATATTCTTAAAATCTTCCATATTCGTCTTATCACTCATACTTAACATTTATTATTGAATTGAAAGATTAATCCACTTTATATTATTAGACACCCTATAATTTACTAGGCAATTATGCAGTTTTTCGATCTGGAATGAAAGCGAAATAAGGAATGTCTTCTTAAACTTATTAAACATTTTTGCTTTAAAAGTTAAGCTTCTAAGGTTATATCTGCTATTAATTTTAATTTACTATGCTTAACTATTTTGATTATTAAGTCTGCATTTATTTAAATGATTGGAACATTTGCAAATGCATTTAAATTAGCTACTAAATTTTAGGATCCTAAATCTACTGAGATTTTGCAACTTTATCAAAAATATCTAAGTAATCCTGCGACTTACTTCCTAAAGATCCTGATTATTAAATTTCAGTTAAATATCTTAAAAATATTATTTATAGAAATTGAACTAAGCTGGTTTGATCTAAATATTTGAAATCATTTTTATAATTTTGATAGATCTAATCAAAGCATTTCTGTATATCCATATGCTTTTCATTTTAATATAGTAACTTAAAATAGGCTAAATTTAAGGGAATGTTATAGGGTTACTTTTAGCATAATTCTTCAAGTTCTAATATCGGTGATCTTTATTTTCCGTTTTTTAAGTCTTTTTGAATCGATTAAATCTTCAATTAAAATTAGATTTATTGTTTTTTATTTTCTTAAGGAATTTTCATTCCCATTAAAGGATTAGAAGTAACTTTTTAAGATTAATTATCTTAGCTTTAATTTTAAATATCCATCCAATTTTAATTTTAAGGTTAGAAATATTTAGAAGGTTTTGAAACAGCATTCTATGAGTTTTATTATTGCATTTTATTTTGCAATGGTACTATATCTTTTGGAGATTGATTTTACTATTCCTTTTATAAAATTTATTCATTTTGTAAAGACTTTCTTTATTATTAAAAATTAACTTCGCCTTAGGTTTACTTTTAGTTACTTCATTCAAATTTCTCCCAATATTTTTCTTATTAAGGCTCTTTAATTTTATTTTGTTAAGTATTGACTTAAGCTGTTTAAGGTCTTTTCATTATTTAAGACTCTGCTTAGTTTTTCTAAATTTCATTTTATCTTAACTGCTATTATGAAGAATGAGTTATTCTATTTTGTACTTAACTGTCTTATTTTTATTCTATTTACTTTATTTAATATTGATGATATAGAAATAAATCCGAATTCATTTTATTAGAATAAGGATCTAATGATGAATTTCTTTTTGGATTTGATTCTTGTTTTTAATTTCTTTAATTAATGCTTTATGCTTATAACTTAGCTTATTAATCCTTCAAATCTTATTAATTACTATTTTATTAATGATTAATATTTTTTCCTTTACTTTAATTAACTAAAGAAGATTGAAAGCTTTTCTATGTATTTTAAGAAAAGTTTTAATGCTTTATTTATGTTGAGGAACTTCTTTATTAGTTTCCCTATTACTCTCATCTCGAAAGCCTTTATTATTTTAAAGCTACATCTTTCATTTGCTACTATAATTATTTTTCCTACTCCTTTATTTGCTGCATTTATCGATAATTAGGATCATTTAATATATTTCATTATTCTAAAGAAGCTTTTACTGGTTCTTACTTTTACACTTATCTTTGGTTGTTATCTTTAGCTTAATAAATTTTCTATTCCTTAACAGTGTTATAGAAAGTCTTATCATATTTACCTTAAGCTTCCGATTTTTTTAAAATATCAAATATTGGAGATCCTTGAAAATTTGATAATAAATCATTCTATTGTCTCATTGCTTAAGATGGATGATAATTTTAAGAAATAGAAGGATGCTTATTGTTAGAATGAAAGTTATTTTATGGAAATGAAACAACTTCGTCTTCACCCTAAATTTTCATATTTTTACTCTAGAATGTCTTGGAAATGTTTGAGCTCTAATTCCTTTACTAAGAGATCTAAGATTATATTGATTCTATTCCTTTATTTATATTTCAAGTTTTTCCTCATTACTATTTTATCTCTTACTCATACTTCAAGTTCTTTTATCCTCCTTTTGACATTATAATTTTAAAAAAATATTTAGTTTAAATCTTTAAGTTAAAAAATTCTGAAATAATATTTTATGGTTTAAGTTAAACATAAGCTACTTCGGTTAAAAACTAAAATTATGAAATAAACTTTATTTTGCTCCTAACTTATTAAATATAATTTAAGTTTTATCTATGAAAGTTTGCTTTTGGATATTTCTTCAAAAGATAGTTCTGGAACCATAATTATCTTAAATATTTGTATAATTTTTGATTCTGTGTACAGACAATTACTCTTACTTAAGGTATAAAAATAAGAATTATAGATTATTCATCTATAAAGTTCAAAAGTCAGCTAACTAGAGTATTAATGTTCTTTTAACAAAATGCAGTGAAAAATAAAGTTATATATAAAGACCTTTATTTTACTTCGATCAATATTTCTTTATAAATCAAATGTTAAAACAAAAGTTTTATAATATAACTTATAGTGAGATTTTATAAAGGAAGTGTAGATGTTCAAAGATTTTAAAATAAATCCTTATCTTTTTAATTTTTTCAAATTAAATACTTTTTTCTAAGTTTAAACCTTTTTGAACATTTTAGAATTTGAACATTTTGATTTAAAAAATTTAATTCCTCAACTAAATGTAGAAGATATAAGGCTAGTTACTTTTCTAAAAGCTTCAAAAACTTTATATTTCATAAAAAATTTTATAATATTAATAAAAATCGATTTAAAAGCAATCTGGATAGACTTATAAAAAAATAATGCTTGCAGTTCAAATTTAAAGAATTATAATAGAAGAAAAAATAAATTTGAGGTATCGTTAGATATAAAAAGTAAATAAACAAATTTAAAAAATTCTATTAACCAGCTAATTTAAGAAAGTTTAATTGTAAATCTTAGTAACTAGGAAATTGGGAATTAATTAATTCAAAATTTGGCAGAATTGAAATAAAATGTAAAAAGTAGAACATCGCTTTTTCTCTTCAATTATACAATTGATTTTTATTTATAAAATAAAGCATGACAGTATTTTCAGTTTAAAATAAAACTTTATAGAAACTTAAAACCCCTTTTGCTAATTTCTCTACCAATACCTTTGAAATTAAATAGAAAAATATTGTTATATCCATACATTTTTCTTAGGTACAAACACCAAGTATAATTATTAAAACTAAAAAGATAGTTGCTTATTAATAATTTTTGCTTGGCTTTTTATCTCTTCTAAAGGGGACTGCTTTACTATCTTTATTAAATTATTCCTTAGCCTACCAAAATAACTACAAGCTTATTTTAAATTCAAATTTCTATTATTTATTTCATAGCTGAGATTTCAACTTAATATATTCGCTAAATTTCTTTATAGAGTTATAGAAACTAACCTTAATATAAAAATTACTATATAAGCTTAATAATTTTAAAGCTGATTAAAAATCCAAATGAAGCGTAAATTTAACTAAACCCTTATCTAAAATTTCATTTTAAATTAGATTACATTTATCAGATAAAATTTCCTATATATCTATTCATTAAATTCTTGTAGCTGGACCAAAGCACTAAAACTTATTTCCAGATAAAGTTCATAAATTATCCGATTTTATTTTTAGTACTCATCTTATTTATAATTTTGATATCTCGCAAAGCTTATAAGTAAAAGCTAGATTTATCTATTAATTTTTTGGCATCTTAGGCTTTCTCTATTAGATCTATTTATTTATTGTGGGTGTATCTAGTTTAAATTTATCTAAATAAAGTTTAGGCTTTTATTTAGGAACAAGACTTTATAAAAATTCGAAATAGTCTAAGTAACTCATTAACTCTAAATTTATAGAGTACCTATAAAGAAAAATATTATTATGCCTCATAAATAAATAGAAAAAAGCCAAAATGATTATACTTAGATTTATATCCAAATTAATTTAAGCAACAACTAAAAATTTAGAATAAAGGCAATTATATCCTGCTATAAAATACTTTTTCTAAACTCATATATAATCCTTTAAAAAAAAGTTGGTACTAAATAAGTTTAAGTTATCGATCATAATGCAACATTTGTTTAAGTTATAATTATATAAATTTAACTATCTAAATTTTTAACTAAACTGCGTTCTTTATAGAGTGAAATGCTTTTAGTATTTTTATTTTTAACTTTGTTAATTTAGAGTTTTATCAAAAGCTGAAAAAGTAGCGTAAACAATTAAAAAAAATTGAGGTTATTTAAGGAATTAATTTTTTATTTTCGATCCAAGGCTTCAAATATTTAAAATAGCAAGCATGTTGTTTATTATTTAAATTATTTTTATATAAATTGAGTAAAGGAATGAAATCTTTTATTATTTAGTGAAAATTAATATTAAATTTAAACTCTAAACAATTCTCTTTTATAAATGAGATAATTTATAAAAAAAGTTTGGCTTTTTTAAATGTTTAAAAAAAGAAATTTGAAAGTCCAACAATAAGACAATGAAAATAACTAAATCGATATTAACTTTATTGGCGAGAAGATAAGTGAAGAAATAAAGGAGATTATTTATTAATAATTTTCAATAGTTTCTGAAATAAAAAAAGGACTAAAAAATTAAATTTGCTTAATTTTTTATTGGGGGTATGGATTTTAATTAATTTAAATTTTTTAGGAATTTTATTATTAGCTTATTAATAAGCAAATATTTAATTTTGGTGTTCTAATGTATTTTTACTTTTATTTTTATTTTATTTCTTAATTATCTTAAATATCTAGGCATCACCAGGAATTGACTGAGATCATGTTGACTGTTTGCAAGAATAAGATTGATATTTCAAATCTTTTGTCTGTATGTTTTTTGTTAAGTGCTTTAAAGTTTTAAATCATTCATTAAATCTATTAAGTTTATTTCTTGTTAAAAAAATCAGCTTTAAAGCTATTTTTGATAATTTCCATTTAATGAGTTTTTAAAAAGAAGGACTTTATAATTTATTTCTTTATAATTTGAAGAAAAAAAAGTTTAACTATTATTCTTAGATTTCTCGAAAAAATAAGAATTTTAAATAATAAGATAATAACTTATAAAGGAAAAGACTATCATTATTCTCATTTTGCTCAACATGAAGATTCATTAAATTTATATCTTCGCTTATAAAATAGTTTTAAGGAATTATCAGATATTAACTTATAGAAAAATATTAAATAGACAACTGTGATAGAGAAGTTTATCAAATATAAACGATTATATTTATGGTACCCTGTTTCTTGTTATAATTAATATAAAACTTTTTTTTACAATTGAACCTGTTAAAAAAAATTTCAAGTTTTAAGAAAATAAAATTAAAGATGATTATAGCAATATTTTTGAAGGAAATTGTTTTAAAGATTAGATAGAGAATTATCTTATAATTATATGTATTTACTTTTTTTAATTTTGCTAATTTTTTTAAATTTTTTCTTTTAATGAATTATTGCTTGCAAAAAGTCTGATTTATCTATGATATTTCTTTAATTTTTTTAATTGATATAAGCCTATTTCTAGGTTAAGAATCTACAAGATATATTTTAAATTTAGAGTATTTATTTGATGATAAAACAGTATATTAAGATTATAATACTAAAAAGGAGAGTTTTGTCTATTAAATGTGAATAATCATATTATATTTTTTAAATTTAGCTTAGTAAAATTTTTATGGTTCTCTGCTTTTTGAATATTAGTTACACTAAATTAGAATTAGGTTCAAAATCTATTTATCATAAACTAAAATTGAAAATGAGTGCTTTATTTTATTCCTCTTATAGTTATTGCTTTTTTTTAAAGTTAAAGAAAAAATTAGCTAAAAGCTTTCCATAAAGATAGGTATTTCTAAATTTATTGCCTTCACTGTGCGTATTGAAATAAAATAAACCGAAGATTTTTTTTGATAAGCTTGGTAGTTTTATTTATTAGATAATTTCTATAGAAGGAAATAAAAATAAGTTTATTAAGCAAGTATAAGAATAAACTAACGAAAGAGTTTAATATTATTGGTTTTCTATTTATTTAGCCTTATAATTATTTCTTTGATTTACTATAATTAATTAATTTTATTTACTTTAGAACCATTTATCTATAATAATTAAATAATAGATTCATTAAGCTTTTTATTTCTTTAATTTTACTTAATCTTTTGATCTCATTATTTAAAATAAAATTTTAATTTCATTTCCAAATATTTAAGTTTATAAAGAATAACTTTTCTTTAAGTTATAGACAGAAGAAGCTTATTTCTTAATAGCTCTTCAAATTTTTTTAACAAAGTAGCAAGTTACTAGTACTATGCTTTTTTCTAAAAAGAATGAATTAACCTTCTTAAATTAAAAAAAATTGGCTATTAAGTCTATTTCACTTTATTATTATTAAAGTGATTTAAATTGCTTCTAAATTTATGTTTTGATTTTGAATTTCAAATGATTGATAGCTATTTTAAATGCCAGGCTTAAATATATATAACTTTAATCTATTTATTGTTTCCCTTTTATTTTATTCTGAATTAACACCAATTTAAAAAATTATAAAGAAAGTGGAGTTAGAAACCTAAAAAATATAGTTGCATGAAAAGAAGTCTTCATAGCCACATAATAATGCTTATTTTTTCTATAATTTATCCCTTTAATTTTAATTAATTTTCAAGATCTTTCTTCTTTTTTTTATTTATCTTATACTTATATAATTTCTACACCTAAAGAATCTTATATCGAAAGAAAAAAAGTCTCACTTTTAATTTATAAGTATAGTTTTTAGTAAGAATATATATGATTAAACAAAATAAATGAGCAATAAGAAAAAAAGAATGAAAAGGATTATTTTAAAAGACTAAATGAAATTAGCCTAATTCATTTTTAAAGACTCAGTCATTTATTTTCTAATAACTTCAATATATTTTATTTTTAGAGTTACTTAAACTTTAGATATTCATATTAAATCAAAGTTAGCAATAAGAGATGAAATAAGAAAAAAGGAAAAGGTTAAAAATTAGTTGAAGATATATCTATTTGTTGAATAAGGTTATTCAAACTTCAATAATAGTAATAGTTAGCTATTATGACAATTCACTCTGTTTATTCATAAAATTTTGATTTTATAATACTTGTTATAGCTTTATATAACCTCAAATAATAGAATTTATTAGATCTTGAGCTTATAAAAATTTAATTTGATATTAATATTTATTCTTTGTGCTTTCAATTTTATTCTGAGGCAGATTAACTCCTTATCTTTTTAATAAGTCTACTTCAGTCAAAATTAATAGATTTGTTTAATTAAAAAAATTTTTTTAACTTCATTAGAAAAAGAAGCTTTTGCCCCAATGAATCAAATTGAAAATCTAAGCTAAAATTATTTAAATTTCATTACCTTTAGCGAAATTCTTTTTACATCCAGAATTTCTAAACAAATGGATTTATTAAAGTTAAAAGAAAATGAATTGTAGATTATATAAAAAAGGATTTACGATTTTTATTTATATATTAAGCATTAAATATAAAGAAGTCTTTAATAAAATTTAACTAGCTTTTGAACTTTTAGCAATTTAGTAAAAATCCATAATTTAAAACTCGACTGATAGAAATTTTGTGATGCAGATTTAATTATAAGATGTAAAAAAGCTTTAGTAAAATGAGATAATTAACTTAGCAAATTTCTTATTATCAATAATATAATGTTTAAATACTGTTAATAAGAATCTAGTCAGTATTTCTTTCTAAAAATACTTGGTTCATTATTATTTCTATCTGATCTTATTGTATCTCTTTTCCTTACATTTTTCTTTTTATTTTTGAGTAAAAGTTTTCCTATTTTCCATATACTATTGTGTTCAAAATTCCTTACATTGATATCATCATGAGGGATATAATTGATGCATATTCAGGAAGCGATTTTTAAAAGCTTTAAGCAAATCTTGTAACAAGTGATCCAATTCTTCCAAAAAAGAGGATGATTGGGTACCACAACATATTCTAAATTTTGCTTTTAATTTAGTTCTAAATTTCGAAGCTTAAATCAACTATACAAGGATCATCTTGAAGATTTTGCATTATGTGCATGATATTTCGGTACATAAAGCCTATCATTAAGAATGTTATTATATAAAAGGAATATAAAGCATAGAATCTTATAAAGCTTTCATCTAAATTATGCATTCTATCTGCAATTCAGCATACACCTACAATTTGACTATAATTATTTTCAACCAATGGAAAAATAGAAGGGTATAAAGGAACTCCATAAGCGATAATTCAAAATACAGATTTGTGCTTTTACATATTTTTGATTCAGTGATATGAAACTAAAGTGCCATTTTGAGCATTAACTTAGAGATAAAGTCTTACGCAGATGCAAATTACTCAAAAATACGAACACAAAGAAAAATAATTAGCCAAAAAACCCTAAATGACACAAAATTAAGAATATCCATCAAATGGATCCAAAATAATGCATAAAGATACCATAAAATCGCAGAATTACAAATTTAAAATGAATGAATTTTAGAAATTTCTAAGTTCTCTTATTCAAAGGCATATAAAAATAGCAAATAATGTAAATAATATAGAAATTCCTGAAACTATAATTAAAGCAAACCTTCAAGGTTCTTCAAAATATTCATTCTATATTTGTTTTCCAGATTTCAAAGCCATTGAAGTAAAATATAATCATGCTTAAGAAATAACAAAAAAAACTAAATCCATTTTTATTTTATGAACGTAATTTTAGAACTCAAATCAATTTTAAGTTATTTCGGAATTTAATCTTTCATTAGTGTAATTTAAAAACTAAAATTTAGAATACAAACTAATGTAATAAAAATGCTATTAAGTTTCTTTTATATAATTAAGTTAGTTCTTAATTTCTAATTTATTAAATACCAGATTTACACTAATAGTTTGATAATAAATTTTAAAGGGGAATTAATTAAAAATTATACAGACAGCGGGGTTCGAACCCACGACCTACTGCGTGTAAAGCAGTCGTCATAGCCACTAGACCATGTCTGCTCATCTTTATATTAATACACAAAATATAAAATATCTAAATCATAATATTTCCTTTGCTATTTAAGAATGGAAAAATACAAACTATTTAAAAAAGTTAAAGTTAAAAAGCTTTATTAAAGCCTTAGTAGTCAGCCATCTGACCTATTCTATTAGCTTGTCTCTATTAGTTTGTCTTGAATTCCTACTAGGCTTAGTTAAGCGGTGTAGCACTTCATTAGTGCACCATCCTTTAATATTCTGAATAGTTTTGGTCTTGCACTTAGCGTTCCTAATTATTTATCCAAGGATTAAGATTTGAATTAAAGAATTTTTTTCTATAAATTTTTCCGCTTTATGTTGGATATATCCTAAATAGTTTTCTAAAAATATCTTATTTATTCTTTCTTTAAATTTCGCTTAGTTAGTAGCAGTATTTTCATTGGTGTTATTTATTGCACACGTAGCCTTTTATTCTTCTTTTAAACTATTATTCCTGTAACACTTATTTAATTTAAATTTACTACTTATTTTAAATAAACGTTTACTATTTATTTTAATTTGAGGCTTCATTTTCTATTTCCATAGGATCTGATTAATTATGTTAAAACGAAAATGGCGTTATCTGAATTTATTATTAAATTTAAAGAATTCTTTGTTCCAGTTTGTTTTCTATTTCTTATGATGATTAATATTGTCTCTCAAGTAAAGACGTTATTAGTTTTTCTAATTTTTATACTTTATCAGTGAGGTATCTATTTTTAAACATAAACTCTTTTAATGACTTAGATAATACTTCTATTTGAGTTTGTGTCGGAAGTTTTTTTAATTCTGGATTTCCAAGTGGTTAATGTTCGTCATATCAATCATATTTCTCACTTTCACTCATTCTAATTATTTCGCTTTATTATTTTTTAGAGAATTTTCCTGTTTAAATGTTTTGTTCAAAGTTCTGTTATTTCTTAGAAGCCATTTTATATTATTGATCTAATAAAATATTGATTGCTTTAAGAAATCTTTGACCATATCTTTATTGTTCATCTACTATTATAATACATTAGAGTCAAAAAATATTAAAAATGATAAACTTCTATATAATTAATTTAATTTCATCAATCAAGAATTTTATTCCAATTAACTTAATTTGTATATTTTAAAGTTTAACAAATAAAACATTTTATATACTTAAAAAATATAAATGGAATATTAAAAAAAAATGCTTTTTTTATTAAAATCTTGTTAAATAATTTGAACACTTTATTATACAATGTGGCTTCTTAGGAAAATTATAAACATTAAAGAATGCTACCAGTATGAAATTATGCAGAATACCTGCTTAACCATATTAAATGATAATAAAAATATAAATAATAATAAAAATATATAAATTTATTAATATTTAGTTTAAGATTTGTAATCTAAATAAAGTTAAATATTTGTATAATAATTGAAAATTAAAAATAATGTAATTTAAATAATTATTAATATTATATATTTTAAATCTTAGATAAACTTTTATATTATTTTAAATATTTAATTAATATCCTACCTTTAATTATTTAACTAATTATTTCTTTTATTAAATTAAATTTTAAACTATTAAAGTTAAATTAATCAGAAGTTTTAATTAATAAGTTGTTCATTTATTTAGGGTTTACTTTAGTTTGGTATATTAATTAAAACTATTTAATTAATGTAAAATAAGAATTCTTGTAAAAGATTCAAACTTTTATCTATTTTAAATTTTTTGAAATAAAAAGAAAAAATAAATCCTCAAATGAAATAAAATTTTAAATTAGCATTCTTTATATTTTCGTTATTTTCTTTTATAATTTAAGCCAAATAAAAATAATTCTTTTAGCTAATTTTTTGGATTTTAATAGCTAGTAGAATATTTATATCAATCTTATTTAATCTTCATCTATTTTAAATTTTCTATTCATAATTTTTGTTTTAATCTAATAAGTTTACTTGAAAGATATTTCTACTTTACCTAATTTTTATCATACAAAATAGATTTAAATTTTATTGAAAAGCATTAATATATTTTGACTATTATTAGCATTAATCCAAAATTATTTTTTGCTTTTATTAAGAAAATAATACTTAATTTATATATTTCTATAAAGAAGGAAATCAATTAAAAATTAAATTTTATCTAAAATTTACTATATAATATTTGAACATATTTTATCTTAATTATTTACTTTTTAATCCGTTCTAAAAATAATATCTGCATTTATAAATTTAAAACTATAAGTATAAAATCCTTTTAATGAGGATTTATAAACAAAATTTTAGTTTTTAATTAATTTTTAGCTTAATAGCATATTTAATAATAATTATTAGTTTTTAGTTTTAAAATATAATTAACCCTGCTTTTCGCCTTTTAAATAAATAATGTATAATATGATTTATTATAAAAGTATATATTCTTCATCTTAAATTTAATTATTAATCATCTAATTTAAAAAATTTATTAAAAAAGGAAAAATAAATAAATTAATAATTTTAGTTTAAGATCTGAATCAAAAGATTTTCATTTTAAATGCTTACTTATTATTTTATTTTAATATTCTAAAGAAAAAATGAATAATCAATAGATATAAATAAACTTTAAAATATTCCTAATTTAAGTAAACATTTTATTACCTTCTCTATTATTTATTTATTTCTTCTTAATAAACTATTTCTTTTATTATTTTTATATTTAGTTTGTTAGCATTTTTATTTAATTAATAGTCTAAGTTAAATTATTTCTTAAAAATAGCTAAAATGTTTAAGCTTAGTTAGTTATATTTTCTAAAAATAAAAGCTGTAAATATAAATTAAAAAATACGAAAGTGATTGAAGAGTAGTTTAACTATATTAAATATATTATATTAATAGTAGCTATAAGTTAAAATTCTATTTCAGTTAATAAACTTTTATTTTATCTTAATCCACTTTCCTTTGCTCATTTCATAACTATACAACTTACTTTTAAAATTGAACTAAAATATGCTATTTCTATTTTCAATTGGTTGAGCAAAGTCATATTATAAAAAATTTGGATAGCTTCCTTCCATTAAAGTTACAACTTTCAAATCATAAAGCTAGTTTACTAAGTTTGAACTATTTCCATAGATTAGAAAAGCAAAAAGTTACCTTAAAAAGATAGCTGAAGTTGTGGTCTTGCTACTGATTTTCTACTCACTTATAGTTCATTAATTCTCTAACCCATTATAAACTTAGATTTTATCTTAATACGAAAGCCATAAGCAATTTAATCCTCCAATTGCATAAATGCTAGAGTCATAAAAATCGCATCCAAAAGATTAAATTGGAGTTTTAATTGATGTGATGGAGTCGAATTTTTTCTGGCTTATATTGAACACTTCACATTTTTCTAAATCTTTATACTATTTATTTAAATAAATGCCTCCAGATATTATGTAGATTAAATAGCTTCTATCAAATTTTGTTCTGTGCGAACTTCTTTAAGACTACATTTAGAATTCTTAATTACAGTTATAGGAATGAATGGTGAATCTATCTTACTTAGATTAATAACCACCTGATATAAGCAATGTTTTTTGATAAATCTATTCTACTTATGTAGAGGATTATTCTAATGGATCAATGTTAACTTCTATTTCATCAAACTAGTTTAAAGGAAATGAATATAGCATTTTGTAGTTAGAATTATACTCAAAAGTATAAATTTCCTTGAATCAAAAGCGCTTTTTAAGGTTAGGACATACTTCATACTTGATTATTCCCAGTCCAAATCTCGCTATAATTTGATGGGCACTAATTTTCTAATAGCTTCTGAGTATTTTTCTTAAGAATAATATTTGAACATTTATTAGTCTTTTCTATAATTGCATAGTTACTAAATTATAGAAACAACTTTAATAGTAAATTAATTTCATATCATTTTAGTAATTACCTTTACATTTAATTAAATTAGAAATACCTTCCATTAACTTATTCCCATCCTTCATAAAGTTAATAGCATATTATTTAGCTTTGTAGTTAAAAAATTAATAGAAGATATATTAAAACTTAACAAACTATAAATTCCTTAAAATTATATAATAAGAATGAAGATAAAAATCAGAATAACTAATAAATAAGAGCTACAATGAATAATCAAATTTTAACTTAGTTAATAGACATTCTTAAAATATTAAAGTAATAAGAAAAGTTTTTAAAATTGCTTAGTTTCTTTAAAAGATTTGCTTTTATTAAATTGTTTCTACTTTTTATTTGACATCATTTAAGATTTTTTTCATTTTACTCCTACTTAGTAAATTATTTTCCAAAACCTCATCAATCTACCATTACTACTACGAATTTAAGCTAATTTAATTATTTACTCTAGGGCTATTAAGCTTATAATTGCTTTAATCTTAGTTCAGCGTTTTTATTCAAATCTTAGTGATTTCATAATTTAAATTTTCGAAATTTAAAGGTTAATTAGTAATTAGATTGGAATATAAGCTTTATTAATTAAAATATAGACAAGCTTTGAAAGAGTGCTTAAGTAACTTAAATAATGAGAACATTCTGATAATTCAATAAATCAAAATAAAGAATCACTATAGCAAACTTACTTTATCAAGATAAATTAGAGTTTATAAGCCTTTTAATTGCAAACAATTCTATTTGATACTTGCTTTATAAATTTTATTTAAGCTGATATAAATACAAGTATATAGAATTATAAACAATGATTTAAATAAGGGTTAGTAATCAAACTTTATAAATAAAGGCTATCATTCTTAATACTTTTACTCTTTATAATTTAAAGTTAATTTCAACTTACTGTTTTAAAACTATAAATATAAAAGCTTTTCGCTTTTGTGTTAAACAAGTTAGTTTTAAATTAATTATCTTAAGTTTGCGTAGTCATGAAATGGGTCTACAAGTTCTTTTAGATATAGAATGGTAAATCTAATTAATTAGTTATTTAGAAACTTGTTACTTGTAAAGAAATATCTCATTAAATAATAAAATTTCCAGACTTAAGTTAGTAGATGAAATTAACGTATATTAATAGTAGTGCTTTCAATTTAATTAAGCTTACTAAAATTTATTTTAGTATTGTCTTTTTTTATTTATCTTACAGTTTTGATTTTGATATATTTCTATTTAAATTTGGAATATATCTATATGCAAAGGCTAGTAAAGCATTCTATGTAAGTATGATAGTACAGAATATTTATAGTATAATTAGTCTAAATCTAAACTGTTTACTCTCTTAAATTCGCTCATTTTTTTAAATAGAATTTTCTTAATATATTCAGTAATATAAATCAGATAGCCCAATTATTTAGGGCTAGATATTAATCTTGCTATTATGAAAAAAAATGTAAGAGATATTTTAAATCAAAAGTTAATTGAAAATGTAAGTTAAAATTATCTTTAAAGCTTATCATTATATATAAAAAGAATCTTAGCACTATTAGTATAGATATACTAGTAACTTATTTAAGCTTCAGATGTATAAATTATAATAAATGCTTATTTACTTTTTAATTAAAATCTTCTTTATTATTATGATCTTCATAGCGCATTTCACAGTTATTTAAGTATAAAAGAAAAAGATATATCATTTTGGAAATAAGTAAAAAAGAATTAGCAACTGAGAAAAATTAAAGGAAGAATCTTATTATTTCAAGTTTAAAAATTAAGAAGATTTAGCATTTTTTTCAGAATCATTCTATCTATTAATAAAATAAAAAAGCTCTATAAGAAACTAAGATTATAGTGCTCGTAGCTCTTTTAATAAAGTTTTGAAATATAAATTAAAAATAATTATTTAAATTTAAATTAAAATAACTATATTTATGCTTTGAAATCAAAAAAGGGTATAAGAGTCAAATTTATTACAGATACCAAGGTTTATAATCGATTTTTCTTTTAAAATTCTAAATTAAATTTCAAATTTCTAAAATTTTTAAAGAATTAATAGTTCTATTTATCTATCAATCAACAAGTACACTGTATATAGTAGTGTAAAAACCGAAATATTTATTTTAGCAGGAATTAATTATTAATATAGAAGGAATTATAATTAAAATTAGATTATATTTCTTACTAAAGGACTGATAACTAAGAAGCATACGAAGATATTTCTTTCAAATCTTATTTTATTAAGGATGTAAAAGGAAAAAACTAATTTGATTGTATTTTTAGTTAATTCTTTATGCACAGAAATTAAATTTTTATATACAGAATTAGACATATTCGTATTCCTTTTCATTTTATTAAATAACCAATTAAAATTTCTATTTCTTAGAGATTTATTTTATTCAAGATTGAATGAAAGGAAGAATTCATAAAATATATTAATAACTTTGATTTAAAGCTTCTATTAAATTTATAGAGAAAGAAGAATGCTTTAGTTGATTTAACTATAATTTAGTTATCTTAGAGTATGG
The DNA here is from genome assembly GCA_946699065.1 of Loxodes magnus. NCBI lineage: Eukaryota > Ciliophora > Karyorelictea > Loxodida > Loxodidae > Loxodes > Loxodes magnus. The sequence continues at coordinate 706,905 of CAMPDV010000099.1, forward strand.
ATATGATAGAAAAGTTTGATTACAGTATTAGTATATTTACTACTATCATTATGATACTTTAGTAGTAATAGTCTCATTAAAACATTTGAAAAGTACTTTCTACTATTAATTATTTTTGTTATATGTAAAACAGTTTATATTCAGATACTTAGTTCGAACTTTAGCTATTAAAAGATAAAATAGAAAGCAGGAAATTCAATTAAGCTTTAGTAATCTATTAATAAAATTAATTTTAAGCTTATATTTTTAAATATGAATGACGAGAATTTTGTCTCTTTGAATGAGATCAAATAAGAAGCAAATTAGAAAGGCTAATTAACTGGTTAAAATCTCAATAGCGATTTCAACCCTTCTGACAATCTGGAAGATGACGTTACATAATCGCAAAATAGCGATTCGAAAGTAATCAAAATTGAAATAAATGATTGAGCAAAAACTTATAAGGAGGATTAATTATTCACTTCAAAAACTGAAAATCTCAAAGCAAAAAAATTTATAATCCTTAAAGAAACTTTAAATAAATCATAGTCTTAAGAAAATAACTAAGGAAAATTCATAAATTAAAAAAGCCATGTAAACATACGTAAGAATTTATTAATACCTTTAACTTTAGTTAGTTAATAATAGTTTCTGATTAGATAGAACTTACTTAATTAAATTAAATGTATGAATAATGCTTAGAAGAGTAATATTAAGTAATAAAACTAATGAAACGAATATTTAGAAAGCTCTTGACTTCCTGAGAAATTCGATATGAAGTTGAAACAATAATTTTTATAAAATCAAGTTATGAACGAAGATTCTGAAAGCAACGAGAAGCTAGAAAAATTTGAGAGTAGTGCAAAAATTTTTGAAGAAGAATGCTTAGCTATTAAAGGTAGATAGAACTAGACAAACATTATAGTGAAAGTAGTGATAGTATTTACAATAATAGTGGTGCAGTTCTATTTAGAAAAATATCTTCAACACTTGTTTAAAATAAATTGAAGGAATAATTTAATTTTACTTATTTAAAAATCCAATAAGTTTAAACAAGTATTTATAATAGCACAGCTTAGTCTTCATTTATTAAAGTTCTCGTTTCTTTATTATAATAAAAAATTAATGTTTATAGATTTAAATCTATTTTACATTTAAATGATAAAAGGGTATAATAAGAATTAAAGGCTTTTATTAATTTAGGCTGAAAATGCGAAATTTATTAAGAAGAACTGAGAAAAAGAATGCAGGTAACTTTCGCATAATTTTAAAAGGAGTAAAAACTTAATAGTTCTTGTTTGATTTTACAATGAATCATAATCTTCATAAATTTATCATATTCGTTCTAGCAAATATAACTTATTTTTTATGGGAATGAAAAGATAAACTTTAATTTAGTCATTCTATATATATTTATGTAAGCAAATTAATGAAAAATTACAACAATTTGAGATTTAAGATTTGCAAAATCAAAATAAAAAGATAATTGAAGAAGCAAAAAATAAAATTAATTATTTTTTTTACCATTTGGACTAAAGGCTGAAGCATAAAATAAAAACTAAACATTTATCATTTATAACTTTTTTCTTAAAATATATCATTTTGCTTAATTTATATATAACACCAATGCTTAAAATTATTAAGTATAAAACATTAATTTAAGAGCTATTTTTTAATTTATTCTTATAAAAGTCTATCTAATTAATTTTTGGTATTATATCTAATGCTAAATCTTTAGATATTCTTTCAATTAAATTTATTAGCTTTATTTTTCTATTTCTGCTTATCTAGTATTAATTTTAATTCTTAAATTACGTTAGAAATTAAGAATATCTAAATTTTATGCCGGCTTATAGATTTTATTTTATCCAGTTTCTTCAATAACACGATTTGTAAATTTTGAATTGAGAAAATTAAAATAATTTATAGTGGATATTTCTTTTAGTATAATTGTTCTTTAAAACTTTCTAAAAAAGTATATTAAAATTAAAAAATTAAAGTTTATGAATATTATAAAAAATAAATATGTATTAGATATAATCTTTATCTATTTTCTGAAATAGCAACTTAAATATTTTACTTCATCTGCTATATTTAGAATTATGCTTTTTATTATTAAAGCGAATATTTAGAATTAAAGCAGATATAAAGAAAGGGCTTTAACATTTTTATTGCTTCAGAAAATTAGATAAGTTATATTAAAAATTCGGCCATTAAGTTTTAAGAGCTTACTTATCAATGCTTATTACTAACTCTGATGTAGCGCAGTTTAATTTTGCAGAATCTAGTGTTTGAAATTTATTAAAAAAATGGTAGATATCTATTACTCTTTTTAAGAGAAAAAGAATAAGAAATAGTTAAAAGGCAATCTATATAACACAAAATCATAATAAAAGACGGAAATTATTAGTCTTAATAAACTATCCAAGATTAAAACTTATATTGATAACCAAGCTAATAGCAACAAATCATTGTATAATGTTTTCCTTTTAATGCTATATGCAGTCAATTTATATTCTCCAAATATTGATAATGGATTTTCTTAAAAATTTCTGTTAAATTGAAAGTCTTAAAGTTATAATTAAAACTAAAAGAGTTTATATAATTAATGGCATATGAAATATTCATATAAAGATAGTAATTTACACTTTGTAAAGAAAAAAGAGCAATAAAACGAAACTATAGAGGTAAAATAATGTAGATATAGTATAATTATTTTTTATAATTGAAATATCAAGTGGGAAGAGTATCTTATCCCTTAGTGAATTTTTATAAAAGGTATAAATTATACACTAATATATAATTCTAAAATTAAATAAAAATTCAATCATAATTAAGATATTAGATCTATATATCAACTCTATATTTATAATATGCTTCATTACAAAGAGATAAAGATATTGTTAAATGCTTTAAATTAAATTAATACATTATTTAAGAGATTATGCTATGAATATACCAAATAAAAATGAATAAAAGAGTTGGGTAATTTAATTTCTAGCATACCAGGTTTAAATTTAATGAGAAAGAGTAATTATTTTATAACAAAAAGTACATAAGAATAAGCTATATCCTAAATTATTAGCCTTAATAGTATATTTTTACTCTTTTAGATATACTTGTTTTATATTTTTTTAGTTGATAATGAAGTAGTTTATTATTCTTTAGTCTGATATTTATTTTTCTTCAATATTTTAAATCAAAAGTTGAAGAATATACATCAAACTCAATAATAAATTAAAATTCCTTTTTACTAAACAACAAAAGAAATATGCATATATAAAAGATTAAAAATCGTAATTCGATGAAAAATCATTTAGAAATGCATGCATTATGATGGATTTAATGTATAATAACTGGAGAATTAAGGAACAGAAAAGAATTTAAATACTTGTATGGCTAACTAAGAGCTATTAAGACTTTTTTATTTTTAATTAGCTGAAATAATAAACTTACAATTATAAAAGTTATCTTTGCCTATTACTCATTAGTAAATAAAATAAAATTTATTCATAAAACCTAGAAAAAAACTGAGATTTACTTTTTTTTACTTTTTTATCTTTTGTAAACTTAGTGAAAAACTTTTAATATAACTTAAGAATTATATATTATAATTACCATTTAAGAAAATAAAGAGAGATATTTTAAAATTTTTAAAGCAAGTCTTAATCATCTAAAAATTTAAAAATTTATATATTTAGCTATGGAAGTTAATGTTGAAATTAAATAATTTTATTTATTTATTTGAAATATTAGTTTATAGAAATAATGAATCTAATTTAATTTTAGATTGCTTTTATTTATTCAATTTAATGTTTAGTAGAGTTATAAAATTTAAAATAATTTATATTAGAAATATTTCTTGAAAATCTAAAATTATTAAATAAACATTCCAGAATTATTTTTTTAAATTCAGAATCTTTCAATTAGTAGTAATTTTTCTTTTTTTATTTTGTAAATTATCTTTTTAATTTTAAAATCAATAAAAATATCTTAATTTTAGAAGATAAAAAAGTATCTATGCAAATAAATTGAAAATTTAGTTAAAAGGAATTTTTAGCAAAAGATTATTTACCTTTATTCCTTTAGCAACTTTTAATTTAATTGCAATAAATTATTTATATACTTTAGATTAACTTAATTATTTATAATCAAAGAAAATTTAAAATTTCTTAATATATAAAATATGTATCATACTTACAAATATAAATGAATTATGAATATATTAGATATTAATTGCTTTAATAATTAGTTTTAAGTTTATAATAGTTGCCTCTCAATAACTAAAGTAAACCAAAGTGCTCTCAATGATTCTTAATTATACCATGAATTATATCCAAGTTCTGCTTTTACTCATTATGTTTCCATTATTTATACTTTAAATCCTTCTTAGCTTATATTATTATTAAATATTTTTTAATATTGCTTTGTTCATTGTTCGAAGGTGAGCAACAAGGTCATCTTCATCAGAGGTTGGGGAAGTTAAGTACCCATAATCGACTTTATGTCTTCCTCTGCTTTGGTTTGGCCTCGAGACATAAGATTCTTAGACCTTCGGCACTGGCTTAATTTAGATTTAATTCTGGAACGAAAAAGAAATAATATTGCGAGCTTCATCAGAGGTGGGGAATTTAAGTACCCATAATTGACACATGTCGTCCTCTGCTTTGGTGATGCAATGAGATACAATCCTGCCATGTCCTTGGACCTCCAGCAAGTATTAAAGATTATGAGTATTCTAAAATTATATCAGTATTGAACATTTTTATCAGTACTGAATAATTATACCAGTATTGAACAAAGGTCTACCAGTATCTGATAATTTTATCAGTAAGAAGCATTCTTGTCAGTATGAAGCATTTTTTTAAAGAGCTGCGCACCAACGAGAGTGCTACGCGCTCTATAATCAAATTTATTTATTTATTTAAGCAAATTTCATCGCATTACCAAAGATCTTCATTTTCTGACTCAATTTTTATAGTATAGTCTTCATTTTTGGTTATAAAAGTCTTATTTAAAAATATAATTCTCACATGCTTAATGATAGATCATGATAGATAGTAATAATTCTAGTGCATCTTTAAACTTCACTTTCAAATTTATAGGTTTAAACTTAATTATTATAATGAACTGTAACTTAGCTTATCATCGTTTTTTTAGCTTCTTAAACTATTGCATTTATAGAAAATCCTCTAAGAAAGCAATCTTTATTAGTTCTAAAAGTTAAGATATTTATAGATCTACTTACTTTCTTTGCTTAAGACTTTTAATTTTCATTTCTTATCATTATTTTATTTCTTTATTTTCATTTATAAAAAATGATTTCAAATATTTAAGTTATGTTTTTATTCTTCTGAATCTAAAACTCTTTCAAATAATTTATAAATCAATGGAATAGCTTACTAAGACTATTAATCTTTCTTTCTTTCTTTTTTCTTTATTTATTTTCTAATAAACCTTTTAAATATAAAATTTCTTACGAGTTTTCATTTTCAATTAAGCTCTATTATTCTAAGTAATCACCGTAACTTAATTTTTCTTATTTCTAGTTGTTTATTTTTCTTTTTTATCCCCTAAAATTGAAATTCTTTGAATTACTTAACTTTTATTTTATTTTTTATTAAGCTCTTACGTCTATAGTTAATATAACCGTTGTGGATAAATGATGTATAATTGGTTTGCTAAACGCATAAAATATTAAGAATAAATTAGTTTCTTTCATTTTATCTACTTGATAGAGTGTGCTTATCTATTACTAGTTTATAGCATTTATAATTTAGTCACTAGTTGTATGATAGAGTTTTAAGAAAGCCAATAATTTAGTTAATAATCTTGGTACTAATGTTGGATAATTTATTATTTTTAGACTGATGATTAGCATTACTAAGAGTCACTTATACATTTTATTTTACTTATATAATTTTATCCATAACTAGTTAGTGTTCTGATTCTAAGTATCTTAGGTTTAAGCTTTTCTTTTATTTTATTAGTTGGTATTATAATTGAAGTAATTCTAACGATTTAATAGTGATTTGCTTTAGTTAGTTTAATGAATCTTTATTGTTCTATTATTTATCATCTTAAACATAGTCTAAAATATAAAAATTTTCTTTCAAATCTTTTATAACTTCCATAATAAATTTTTCATCTAAAGGAAAATTATTCCATCAAGCTTCTATAATTCTTAACAATAGATACTTCAGAAAATATGTCCATACTTAAGAAAGTAAGGAAGTTGGTTAGTTGTATTGAATTATTGTAAGAAGAGTTTACACTAAGCTAGTTTAGCTCTTAGACAACTAAATTAAGAGTTATTTATCATTGTTATTATATAAAATTTGATGCATTTACACTACTATATTTTAAATAAAACTATGCTTTCATCAATAAACTCTTCAAATCTTAATTTATTTCATATTGTTAAAGAAATTTAGATATTTTCCTTTTTCCAAAGATTGTACATAATGTCAATTATTAAATAGATAGACTCATATAAAGTGTAATTATACCTTTAACTTATTATATTTTTCATATTTATTGAGCTTTTTTATTAAATAAGAATGAAGAAAAGCCATGGTAATTAGATTTTTTAATGAAATTATTAACTATAGAAAATAATACAGCATCATATAGCTTATGATTAAATAGATATTTAGTTTTAGAATTATAAAGAAACTAATTAATAACCTTAGAATTTTAATTTTCGAATTATATTCTTTTCTTCCAAAGGTTGTTCAGATATAAAAAATTAAACATTGAATTTATTAATTCGTTTTTATGCTTTTGGTAAACTCATTATGCTAAATTTTATTTGATAGTCCAATATCTTCTATTGTTAATCAAATTTGTTATGGTTCTAATCATATTATATAACCCTTAGATTATCTATTAGTTTAAAGTTTCGCTCTTTTTATTTTTGAAATAGCATTTAATTATATAACTACTACCTCTCTTAACTAAAGCTATTATAAAGCTTTAATTAATTAATTATAAAGGAAATTTATTAAATAAGCATTTTATTATCATTTCTTCATTTTTTATATGCCTTAATGTACAATTATTAAGTTATTAGAAGCATGAAGAAATTTAATAAGTCAATTAAGTATTAAAATAATATCTAGCATAAATAGAGAAATATAAGAATGCTAGAAAGATAATCATATAAATAGAAATAGTCTTTAAAATAACAGTAATAAAACTAAATAAATCGATATGCATTAGGAAACTTAAGATTTGCCAGTTAAATAAATTAAGCTAGAAAATTTACCTCTTAATTATAATTAGAAAATAACTTTTGAAGTAAAGAGCTTTAATTAAGATATTTTGGGAATAATTGACTTATGATTTATAGTGTGAAAAAAGAATTAATTTTTTTATTTTTATTAAAAGATTGAATAATTATTTAACCCTCAATCATAAAAATTGAAGAAACTCTTCAATTTATATACAAAATAAAGAAAAATAACAAAATTAAAATATCTTAGCATCAAAAATATTAAGTGTAGATAATATAATGCAAAATTTTCCGAAAATAATTCAAAAATTATATAAGGAAATAATGCTTGTGTAATGCTTAAAGAAATATTTTAAAAACAATAAGCAATTTTAAATATTAAAAACGAAGATCGAATGAGTATATTTCTTATCTAATTAAATAAAATTGGAAAATAAACATAAAAAACAAATCAAGATAATTTTAGAAATTCAACTAAATTAAAAAAATTCCAATTTTTTTTAGTTTATAAAAATAAAAAAATATTGAATAACTATTAATAGCAAACTAAATTAAATAATAAAACTAGTTAATAATTTTAAATTTAAAATTAAATTTTTATCTTAATTTCTCTATTTAATTGAAAAGTAAAATATTTAATTTTAAAACTTACTATTTTTATCTGGATATTACTAAGGAAGTTAAATATTTATAATTTTGATTTAAATAAATTAAAAAAGCAAACTTAAATAATTATTTTAACTTTAATTGCATAATACTTTTATTCATTATAAAATATAAAAAAAAGTAGAAAAAATAAATAATAAAAATTAAAAAATTAAAAAATAATAAAATAATTTAATTTTTAAGAATAAAATTCCTTATTACTTTATCTTTTTAAAATCTTTATTTTTATTTATTTTTATAACATTTATATTTATAAAAAAGATTTATTCAAAATACTCTGCAATAAATTTTTCCTTTTCAAATCATAAAATTAAAAAATGTTTTTTTATATATTCCATCACAATTTTGAATTATATAGAAAAATATTCTTTCTAAAATTAACTGAAGTATTCTTTCGCAAATATTTATAAAGTTAAGTTAATTAAAAAATTAAATTATCTTAACAAATATAAATTAATTATGGCTATAGAATGATTATTTTGCATTAATTTAAACATTAATATGAAAATTGTTATAATATTAAAAAAATAAATTGATTATAGATCACTTATCACTCTCGATGGTATGCAGCTTTTTAAATTAATTTTAATTATTGTTAATAAAAATTTCCCATTAGAAGTTTCCTCCAATGCTAAACTCCCTTAGAAATTCTGTCTTCTAATAGAGTATAGTCGGAGTGATGCCCCAAGAGACCTAATCATCTGGCATCTTTCATCAACCGCTTCTCAGAGTCTCCAGTTCTTTCCTGTTTACTCCTGCTAAGAATATTGCTTAATTTGTCGCTTCTAAAGTACTTCCTGATACTTGAGTTTAATTTAATCCCAGTTGGAGGATTGATCCTCTCTATTTAAAATATAACAATCAAAAGATAGCTTGGAAAAAAGTTTTAGTGTATGCTTATTCTTATAAGCCTTAGATTATTTCTTATTGAATCTAATATATAGAAGATAACATTCTGGATAATAATCCGACTTTGATAGGGATTTGAAACATCTATTATGAAGTATGCATTCTTTACTAATGGTGGCTTGTTTGCAGAAATTAAATAGTAGAATATTTCCATTTCTTCAATTAAGTGATCACTAAGAAAGAATAGGAAACGAGAGCTTAGCTATCCTAAAGATTTTCAAGTTAATTATTAATCATATAAATAAAACTTCATTAAACAATTTTAATTAGAAACATTTTTATTTAATATTTTTTAATTGAAGAATTTGATGTAATAATTTATTTTATCTATTAATTTAAGATATAAACTTCAAATTGTTTTAATTCTTAAAAAAGTTTTTTCTAAATAAATAATTGTTCGTTAAGCAAAATTTAAACTCTACTAGGAAATAATTTTTTTTAATTTTTAGTAATTATTAGTTTCTAATTTTCTTTCTTTACTATAGTAAAACATTGAAATAATATTCTGTTATAATGGTTTCATACACCAACATGTTATTTTCTTAAAAGTTTTATTACTATAAAATCCTCATATTTTTCTTGTTTCTGAATTATATGTTCTTACCTTAGTTATATTAAAGCTTATTGAAAAGCATCATTGTCTTCATCTTCTTATAATAGAATTCTGCAACCCGATTTATTCATATATAAATTGTTTATGCTTTCTTCGTCTTCTACTAATTTATTGAAATTCTATGATTTAAAAATTGTTTCTTCTATTTAATTTATCATCAGATTCAAAAAATAAAAAAAAGACTAATCTTCTTCTCGTTTCCACCTTTTTTTTCTTAAAACCTAAAATTTATTTTTTTCCTTTTTTCTGTAATATCAGTATCTCTTAAGTTATTTTCATTCTTTACTGCAAATTGAAATTTAATGTTCAATATCCATAAAATCACTATAAATAAAGGTTAAGGTTATTATTTTTTTTTAAGTTTATCCTACAATTAATATGCCAAGAATATTTATTGTCAAAAAATTTATTATTATATATATAAATAAATATGGAGGAGCAATCCTCCAACTAATATTGACTTAAGATCTGGTACCAGGAAGTACTTATAGGCGAAGAATTGAACAAGAATCTTGATAGGACCAAGAGAGAAAACAAAGACTAAAGGAGCATCAAATTACATTTTGATGAAAGATTTCAGATACTAAGATCTTTAAGGTGCATTCCGATCACGCCCTATAGAAGACTAGACTCACAAAGGATGCTAGCACTGTGGAAGACTTAAAAAATAATTTTTTTTCGACTTTAAAAACCTTTATTAAAAAGCTGCGCGCCTTTGAGGTACTACGCTTTCTCTAATTTTATTTATGCAAGACTTATTTTTAGCTGCATTTTGGATATAATATTACATTTTGCGAAGCTTTCTAAGCATTGGTAAATCTATCAACTCCTGAGAATTTAGAAACAAAGTTTGACTTAGATAGTCATTTTATAAATAATGAAATTAATTTATATAATTGAATCAATATTATTAGATTCATATCCTTTTTTATTTAAGTTAGTAAGTTTTTACTCATAAAGCAACTTTACTAAAGACTTCTTAAAGATTAGTGGTTTTTCATTTTTCCTTCACTTTAGCTCATCTATATAGTTTTCCTATATTTAATAAACAAATATTTTACTTTATTCTCATGTCTACTATTATTTGAGTTAGAAATCGTTAGCATTCAATAGTTTCTTTGCTAAAGTAAGCTTTTTAAAAAATATTCTAGATATAATAAATATAGAATTTCATTTATTTTTAATAAAATATTCAGAAATATCTTTGCTTGTGTGTTGGTTTCTCAACGAATATTTATCTAATTATATTTATTCTGCTTATCAATCTAATTGTAATATGTTTTCTAGTTTTCTAGTTTTCCAAAATTAATTCATAAAATATCATCTTCCCTTTGAAAAGCCTAGATCTTTCTCTAGATATTGAAATTACTTAGTTATTGCTTTTATAAGTAACAGAGCAAGATAAATCTTCAAAAATCGCTGTTTGGATACAAAGATATAGTAATTTTACAAGCTTAAATTAAAAGAAAAGCAACAAATGTCTTTTTTCCTAAAATTACTAAAACCTTTTGATATCATCAGCTAAATAAGTAGCAAGATAACTTAAAGAGTACATTTATAATTATCAAAATACTAGTTTATGTGCAAACAAAAAACTCATTATAACTCATATCATTCCATTATTTCTAAGATGTAATGACACTTAAGGGAAAATACTCTAGCAGAGTTAGTTCTAGAACTGTTGATTCTATTTTAAAGATTTTAAATAATATGAAAATAAAATAGCGTCTGCATGCAAATAAATTATGCTATACTTATTATTTAAATAAATTTACAGTATAAAAATAGAATAAGAAACATTAATATATTATGATGAATTTATTTAAGATAAAGCTTACTATATAAAATCTAATAAAGTATGTCTATATTTATTAAATACTTTAACTAATAAATTCTTTATAATTAAAATGTATAAACAATGAGAAAATAATTTAAGGTATCAAAGAGTTCAGTATTCACGAAGATAATTAGAATAATTATCTTATACAAACCATGATAAGAAAAGTATAATGAAGCTTTTGAATTTAAGTAATGATTCCATGCTTATTTCTCAAAAAAAAGAAAAGGAAATAAAAAATGATGAAAATAGCTTAAAGATATAGAAGCATAGTTAAGAAAAAAGCTACCTGTCTTTATTTACAATCTGTAGCAAATCAAGTAAAAATTTTAATTAAGCGCCTAATAGGCAAAAAAATTATAAAACGCAAAGTTACGGAAACATTAGTAAGCTTTTAAACTAAGAAAGTTTAATGTTTATTAAAGAAGAAAAAAAAGAAGTATAAAGTTCTTTCTATTAACGAAATAATAATAAATAACCATTAACAAATAAAGAGTAAAATCAAAGATTAGAATAATAAAACTAAAATATGAAAAATTCAATATAAAAGCTAAATACTTGCAAGTAAAAGATGGTTAAGAGAGAAAATTTAGAAAGTATTAAAGAGCTGGAAGAAATTTAAGAACTAAAAAAGCCAGAATAAACTGAGGATAAAAAGATAACTAAAGTATTCTAAGAAAAATAATAAAGAAAGCAAGACGAAAAGGATAAATAAATGGAATCTATTTAAAATTAATTATAAAAAGATAATAAATAAGCATGCGAATTATAAAAAGAAGTTATCTCTTCTAATTTAAATTAAGAAAGCAAATAGAAAATTCTAAATATTACATAATAGAATGATTAAAATATAAAGGAAAAGCAAGATTCTATTTATCAATTTTAAAATATTGCTATATGTATTGCTTGCTCCAAATATGAAAATCAATTATGTAATTTGGAGTGTCCAAAAAAAGACTTAGAACTTACTTCAAAATGTTTATCTTAATTCAATTTTAAAGTTATTGAATGTCTCGATAAAAGCGTAAGTGAAATAGAAAATATCTTAAATCAAGTAAAATTAGAAATTTAAGAGGAAAAAGAACTTAAGAATTAAATATTCTTTTATTATTCTGGGCATGGAGGTATATAAAAAAACGACTCAAACTAAAATATTACTTTTGGCTTAGATTTTTAAGCATAACGTATTGATTTAGTTAAATATGCCGTCGAATTAGCTAGTTTACCAAATTCTGTATGTTTTGCCTTTTTTGACTGCTGTAGAGTAGAATTAAAAAGTATTAAAAGAATAAAATAAGATTATAGTAACAATCTGATAATTTTGTTTTCATGTGAAGAATAATAAGAAAGTATTGGAACCTCAAGAGGATCAGTCATGACCTTAGAATTCGTTTAAAGAATTAAAAAACAAAGTACCCAATAAATTTCCCTTCCTAAATAAATTTTTGTAATTGAAATGCTTAACAAGTTCAAATGTGAATTTTTCGATAATTCAAAATGTGATTTTATTCTCACTTAAGAGAAAGCAAGTAAAGATTAAGAAGAATATATTGTTAAAGACACTCTCACATTGAAGTAAGACTCCCTTAAAATATAAAATACTTTACCAAATTAAAGTTTGATTAAGTCAGAACATAGTCTATAAGATTTTAAGAAATAAGAATGTAATTTATAAGCAGAGCAAAATGAGCCAATAAATTATTTGGATCATTTTTAAAATAATGAATATGGCAATAAATAATTAGATTAAGCATCAATTAATTAAATTCAAAGCATTAATTTTTAGCTATCATAATAAAATTTAAGAAGAAATGAAACTTAGATCGTATAAGCAAGTTTATAAATAAAGAATAAATCATAAGCAGATTAAGAAAAAAATTAAAAAGATTATATGAAAGAATTATAGCAGGAAAATTAGTAGGAGAGGTTCGAATAAAGCAAGAAATAAAATAAATCTTTATAGGATGATTGAATTTCATAAATGGATTTGATAATTTTATCTCAAAGAGATAAAATATCATTGTAAAAAAAGATGAACTAATTGATTAAATAAAGTGTTGAAATGAAGCCATCTAATCCTTTTTTAATTTTAAGATAAGAATAGAATAACATCTAAATTCAAAGTTAAAATAATTCATCTTAAAAAGTAAATCCTGTTAGTCCTTAAGTCGAACTTTAGTCCCTTTAATACAACTTCTAGCAATAAAATTAGTGTTAAGAGTAGATTTAATCAATTTAAATAGAAATAAAATAAAAAAACTAGATAAAAGCATTGCAAGGACTTAAAATACTATGTTAATAATAACCTTATAACATACCCTTAAATTTAGTCTATTTAAAGCTTTTATATTAGAATTAAAATTATAATGAAATATAGCAATGCTTTGATTAGATCTATTAAAGTTACAAAAATGATTTCGAATATTTAGATCAAACAAGCTTAGTTCAATTTCTATAAATAATATTTTTAAGATATTTAACTGAAATTTAATAGCCAGGAATGCTAGGAAATTAGTCGCAGGATTTTTTAGATATTTTTAATAAAATTGCAAAATCTCAGTAGATTTAAGATCCTAAAATTTAGTAGCTAATTTAAATGCATCAGTAAATATTCTAATCATTTAAGTAAATGCAATCTTAATAATCAATATAGTAAAGCATAATAAATTAAAATTAATAGCAGATATAACCTTAGAAGCTTAACTTTTAAAGCAAAAATGTTTAATAAGTTTAATAAGACATTCCTTGTTTCGCTTTTATTCCAGATTACAAAACTGCATAATTACCTAGTAAATTGTAAGGTGCATAATAATATAAAGTGGATTAATCTTTTAATTCAGTGATAAATGATAAGTATGAGTGTTAAGACGAATATGGAAGATTTTAAGAATATGATAACGAAGTAATAGCTATTTTTGCTTTTGCAAGTTTTTAAAAGATTTCTAAATTTTAGGTAAGAATTAGACATAATTATTATATTATAAACTTAAATACCAATAAATAAAAGAATGTTTAGAGTGGAGTAGTAAGAGAAATAAGAAAAATAACTGCCAACAATAAAGGTTCATCTTTATGGTAATGAAGAGATGATTATTTATGAAAAGATTATAGTTATGATTAACAAGTTCTAATAAGAAAAGCTTAAGAATAAGGAAAATAATTATTTTAAATGGAGATTCAAAACTAAATCTATATAATAGACTTTAATAAATTATTACAAATAAATAGTTTTACACAAAATGAAAGAAGAATTAGAAAAGAAGGAAAAAATAGGCCAACAGGAATTATTATTTAGGGTTAGTAGAAAACTGTTCACAGATTGATGAAGAGAATTTGAAGCTCTGAGTTAAACTATATAAACTTAAAATTATAAATTAAATATAGCTTATAGCCTATAAAATTTTATTTAATTAAGATTTGATCTGCTAATTTATGATGTATGGTATCTTGAAAAATTTAAACTAATTATGAAAAAATATTATAGTAGTTTGTTAACATGTTGCCTTTAATTGGGTTATCAACAATTTAAAATTTATTGTTCTACTGTTTCTTCAGTATTTAAAATCAAAATAGATTATCTTCTTCTTGAATCTTGAATTTCTTCCCAGTGAGACCATAAATTAATTCTCATTCTTGTGGAAAATTATACATGAGTTCTAAAATATTCTTAAATTAAGTTGTAGATTGGGACTGGGATTGGAATTGGTCTCAGAATAACTTTCTAGTCCATCCAGCTCGTACCAAGATCAGTAATATGTAAAGACAAGAGAAATCTGAGATTCGAACTTCAGTACCCATTTAATCAAGCTGCAATATTAGTTCATTAGCCAGATTTTCAAACGCTAGATTTAAATTTCTTATAAGTTAATTTATTTTATACTTTCCATTTAACTTTCTTATTGATTCTGCAAGACGCATTATTTTCGTTAAGCATTTAAAAAATCCTTAATATATCTAGACATTATTAATCTTAAAGGTTTACCAGATTAATATCTACAAATCTTTATTACTTAAAACTTCTATTTCATATATAGAATTTATTATATATAGATTTTATTTAAAGGTAAGAGAATGGGATTATATCTGCTGAATGAATATACAGCATCTTCTAACACTAAAATTTTGCTTTATATATTATAAGAAACATAAAGAATTGCTTTAACTTAAGATATAGCACTAATTTTATATCCTAAATATCATCCTATTTATGTGCTCTAAGACTGTTTAAGATTAAATAAAGATAAATAAATAAAAATTTTAGGTTTAATAGATTACCAATATAGCTATTACATTTTTTAATTAAACTTGTGTAATATTATATAAACAAAATTAATATTATTTTAGAACTGATGTATCTAATAAAGAAGTTATGCATACATAAAGTAGTTCTAGCAAATATAAGCGCAGAGAAGGATTATATTCATAATGAAATTAATTTTTCAATCGATACGAAGTTTAAAGAATAAATGAAAATGATTTAAAAATTTAAATTTAAAATTAAAGATTTAGCATTCGTTGATAATTAGATTGCTTCAATTTAGTTTAACTTTACTTTTATGAACCTAATTTGATTAAATGTTCAATTATTAGTTTCCTTTTATTTATAAGTAAAATAAGAAAATTATCTACTTAGCGGACTCTGATAGCCAATTTTATATCTAATAGATATAACTTAATTTCAAAGATAAATTAAAATCAAAAATTGTTTCTTTAAGTTATAAGGAAAAAGTTCATGATACTACTGTTGCTTATTTTAAAATAATATAACTCATTAGTTCCATTTTATCTTAAAAACTAAGCATTAAATAAAAGCTTAAAATTTTAAAGAAGCTCTTTATATTGTATTGATTTTAATATTATTACAAGGTTGTTTGGTCTAGTGGTATGATTCTCGCTTAGGGTGCGAGAGGTCCCGGGTTCAATTCCCGGAACAGCCCTTTTATTTTTAGAGAAACTATTATAAAATAAAAAAATTTTAGTTATTGTTAAAGATAATTGATGCTATATTTATAAAAATAGAATATTAATTATTAAGATTATTTTTATTTCCTTCTTTTTAAATTATTAGATAAGTATTTAAAATTGATCATCTTAAATAAGTAGTTTATTTATTTAATTTTTATTAAATTAAAATTTAAAACTATACAGACAGCGGGGTTCGAACCCAGCGTCGGGTAGTCTAACTGGAAAAGAATTTCCGGTCCCCAAAACTCTTTTAGTTAAATTTAATTTATTAATAAAAACACCTTTATCCTTATAAATAAATAATCCGATTACTACTCTTCAAATCCCTTGTACCCATTTATTTTTTATACTTTTTCTTATTTATTTCATTTTAAAATAATTATTTCCTATTAGTATCTTCAGTTAAATCCCTATGAAGAGATAAATAATAGATTTGTATAATATTTTTTTGTTTATTTTTGTTTATCTTTTTATAAATCAAAAGCTAACTTTTTTAAGCAAATTTTAAATGTAATAATAAAATTACTTTATAATATAACTTCAATTTATTATTAAAGAGCCACCTTTATCTGGTTTACCACATTTTGGTTTATTGTTTAAAATAGTAATCACCTAAATTTTCTTGGCCCTTCACTGTTATAAACCTTGATAAAGTTAGACTGCTTTTCTCGATTTATTCCTATATATCAATTCCCTATAATTTCCTATAGAATTCATTAAATGCTGTTTAGATTTAGGAGTTTCTTTGCTTACTTTTGGTATTTTTTTTCCTATAAAATTAACTTTCACTTGTACAGTTTATTTTAAAATATATTAGCATTATTTTCTTATTTTCTATTTCTTTTTAACTAAATTGATAGTCATTTCGTAGTTTATGACCTGGTCACTTGTAATATCATCTTATTAAAACTCTTCGGTATAGTATAAATTACGTTGCATTCTGCGCTTTATTTCCATTGGATTATTTAGTATATGCTTATTTGGTTTACAGTTTCAAGTGCTTTAAATTTCCCTCATAATCTATCCTATCTGTAAAATTCTCCCTTAAATTTGCTAAAACGTCGGATTTAGAGCTAATTCCTATTACAATATCGAGTTTTCCAAATTAAAAAATTCACATAGAATATATTAAATCTTAAGTTCATTAAAAGAACATACTAATAGTCTTTGCTTTTTTTTATTTTTTCGTCTAAAGAAGAAAAAAATTGTTAGCTACAACCTGTTCTGATTCATCAATCTCAATTGGAAAGGTCTATTTTTGTATAACCATTCTATATATATAATATTTAATACTAAAGTTAATAAATAGATGCTTATATTTAAAAACTAGCAATAGAGATATTAAATCTTTAAAATCTGTTTAATACATTCATGTGAACAAAGAGATATGATAGGTATTAAAGAAACTTATTTTATGATTCAGAATCTTACTTTACAAAATTAGCTTTTGCTTATTTATTTTAAATATATAACTTTTAGTTAATTTTAAAGTATTAAAGAATATTTCAATTATTTTAAAAAAGTTTTCATCATAATATAAAAAATTTGGAATAGAGTAATAAAATTAAATAAGAGTTCTTATATTTAAATTAACTGTGAAACATTTAGGTTTAATTTTATTAATAAATGGAATTAAATTTATTAAGTTTTCTCTCTCAATCCGTTAAAATAAACATAAAGCCAGTTAATGGTCTCTAGTTATAACATAACCTCTAATTTAATTTGATTCCTTACGTTTCCACTATTTATATAAATAAAAAAAATGATTATAGAGCGCGCAGTACCTCATTGATGCGCAGCTCTTTCAATATTAATACTTAATTTTAAGAAAATGTTCTCATGTTTCTTGTTAAAATTCTAGAGGTCCGATGAGTCATGTCAGCTTCTCCAAATGGGGAATCTTCTTATTAAAATTTATTCTTAAATCTTGAGTAAAATGCTTCAGTCTTCTTGAATAAGGTCCAAATAAGAGATAGTTATTAAGTCGATAATATGAAGGTCCGTCAGTCAAACATTCATACTGCTAGAGAGAACCCTCGGGGTAAGTAAAGTATATCTCAACAGAGCTTATCCACCCTTCCCCGTGGTGGCATCTAGTGCGAGATTACTCGCAATGCAGTATACACTGCACCAGATTACCTACTAATTTGGCTGACGCGGCCGACATCCATTTTATAATATATAATATTAACTTATATTTATTGTACTATAGTATTTATATATTTAAAATGTTTTTAATTATTTTAGTTAATATTAGATTAAATAAAGATAGTTTAAATAAACTGCTATCTTTAAGTTTCAATTTAATTTATTTTATAATATAAAGATATCTTTCAAATTAAATAGCTTAGTACTTTGATTTATTTCATATTTTTTAGTTTCTTTTCATTGTAAAAATATTTGAATTTATTTAAAAAGCTTGATTGCATTTATACGCCAATTAAAAAAAATGGTTTTATATTTTTCAAGATATTCAGTATTTTGTTGAAATGGTTTCTGATTTAGAAGCGTTTGTTAGTCAAATTTATCTATTAATCTTAGAAATTTTATTAATAAATATAGCTGTTAAATATATTAATGGAGTAGAATTTAAAAGCTAAGGATTTTATGAATTTATAAGCATTGCTATCATTTTATGAGATACTATGCATTTTATTTCGTTTATATTTGTTTTTACTTTAATTCAGGTATCATTCAAATTTTAATTGGCAAAGATATCAGAAGGGTAATTTCCTTACTGGTGACTTGGACTAACTTGAAGGAACTTGGGAATCAATAAGGATTTTTAAGTTAGAACCATCGCCCTTTTCTTCAGTAAGAAATTCCTTTACATCTAGGAATTATTTTCGGATACAGTGGAGGCAAACATATATAGAGTTATACATCCAAGTCTTGAATGTCGATTTTTAATATATTGTGATTGTATTGCTGATGTACCAAGGTCTAACAGGTATAATGGAAGTGAAGGTGTCTGCCTATCGAATTGTCAAAGGCTAGTGAAGGGGAAACTTCCGCAGTTTGAAATAGGAATGTATATGAGGATCTGGGGAATCAGAGGAATAAATGATACTTCTACTGACGTTTAGGCAATCTTTTCAGGCAAGACTTATATACTGCGTTGTAACCAGAATTTATACTGAAAGAAAAACATCAAAGCAACGTTGCTCTGTCCTCTCCATGAGTACTAAACAAATCTAAAGATTATTAATGGCTGATCTTGTTCAGATTATAATTATAAGAAGTTTAGAACACCATTGAGAGATTTAACTTACTTTGGTATAAAACAGTCCCTTCCGATGATGGTATAACAAGAAAACAAATTATTCAATGCTATCATTCTTAACCCAAAGAATGATGGGTAAGAAAGCCTATGCTTAAAAACTCGCTTATGGGGTGAAATTGGGTGCAAAATGTCATAAGGAATCTATTTTCTACTACATTTAAATTTAAAATTTAATATGGCACGCTAATAATTAAAAAGTCGGTGGGAACTCAGGTTAATTCTCTGATAAAATCTTCTAATTTTTTGGATAAGGTCAAGTTCCTATCCTGTCGCCGAGAAGGTCCTTGGTTAGAGTAAATCTCAGAAAGTTATCAAAATCTTTCATACTATCCTCTCTTTCAAGTGGCTTGAAGTCTAACGACTCATAGTTAAGATGCTCTCTGGCCGAAGTTTATTTACCTAAGTAACATAATATTCTCTTTATTTGCGTTAAGAGAGTGCCCTGGGTCGTTTAGTTTGAAAAAAGCCTCCTGCTTCTTGAAAGATAAACTTTTTAAATTTTATAATTATCTTTATAACTACTAATTTTTTAAATAAATTGATTTAAAAATTAAAGACAAACTGATATAAAAATTTTATAAGCAAAAATGAGATAAATTGGAAATCTATTAAAAGTAAGAAAATATAGTAAATCTTATTTAAATAACGAGTTCTAATGTTTTAACATAACTAACTTTTAAGTCTTTAGTATAAATAATCTTCAAATATTAATCAAACTATTCTCTCAAGTCATTTTATACTTCTTTTATATGTTAAATTTAAACTAAAAGAGTTTTCTGACGTCTTTAATTGCAAGAATTGCTTCTTTCAATTATAGCCGTTAGTAAATGTTTTTAAATTGCTTTTTAATCTTGTTTGCATCTCATAATTTTTCTTTAATTAGTTCTTCTTTCTATTCATCTTTATTTTCTTCCTTTTTTGCTTTCTCCATTTCTAGAATCTCAAGTCTCCTTGTCATTAACTTCTTACTTCTTTTATATATTATATTACATAATTTAGCTAATTTAAAAAAGAAATTTTATAATTATAAGATAAATGAATAAATGGTAAAAAATAAAATTATAGAAAGATAATAATAATAGTTGCAAATATAGAGTAGTTATTACTCTACATAAAAAATTAGAAAACTAAGAATAATTTTTCTTAATTAATAATATTAAGATATTTTAATTTACTTATTTTTAGGTATAATTTCATTACATTTAAAAAGTTTATTTAACGTTTATAATCGTTAGATTAAGAAACTTTTAGTTAATTAAACCATGCTACTTTAAAATTATTTTCTTAAACCATTTAAATTAAATTGATATAATTTAAATAAAAGAATTAGTTATTCTTTTAATACTAATTGATATTTCAGTATTATAAAAGATAATTAAAGATCTTAATAGAAGTTATTTATTTAAATAAAAAATATTATCAATATAGTCAAAGAAGTGAAATGTATTCATATTAACCAAAGAAAATTAATGATGCTTTTATGTGCTATTAATATTTTAGATTTATATAATTTGAATTCAAATTTTCAGATCTTTAGATTTTAAGATATAAAATATAAGTTATATAGTTATTTGGTATTTTCCACAAATATTTCATGTCTAATGAAAAAAAATTGTGAGAGAATTATCATTTTATAAGAAAAAATGAAGAAATTTAAGTTAGTAAATTTTAAGTTGAAAGAAATTCAAACAAAGATTGATGAGGAAAATATAAAAATTAGCAAAATTAAAACAATATTAAAGTATACATTTTTTAAGTAAGCTCAAGTAGATATAAATATTTTTATTTATACAAAAAACTTTTCTTTTACCCTTAGATAATTTTTTTTCATTCAGTAGAACAAAAAACGTAAATTCAAAAATTTTAAAGTTTACTAACTTCCTTAATTTGCTCATTTACTTTTTTCTTTAAATGATTTAAAATATTTTTTCTATCAATTTTAAGGTAATTTATTTTAATAAGAAAAACTAATTTTTATCAATAATGAATTTTTTATAATCTTATTTGAGGATATTATTAATCTGTTTGCTTATAGTAATATATTATAATTTATCTAATTAAAAAAATTAAATGTCTAACTATTTTTATAGCTTTAAAATTCGTTAGTAATTTAATAATTTAATTGCTTACTAGTTTAAAAATTATTAAATTGATGGTATGTTTTGTTAATTTGTTAATTTATTTACTAAATTAAATATATTAAAGATATGTCAAATATTTAAATTAATAATTAAATGATATAATAATAGTAAAAATTATAGTGATTTCTCCTTAATTTGCTTCATTTCTACAAAATTTTTTTATTTAGTGTGTAAAATTATTTTTACAACTTTCGTCTTAGTCATTTTTTTAAATAAATATCTACCCATGCTTCATGAATCCTTTTAATTACAAGATATCTTGCTTCAGTTAAGTTCGATTCCAATCCTTTTTATGGTTTCTTCTTTATTATACAAATACAAAGTCCATCAAGATTTAAATTCCTTTATGCATCTTTTTTCTGTATAATAAACCTTTTGGAGTGCATTAAATTACTTATTTATTTCCATATACTAAAGCTTTCCAGTTTTTATTTTTGTTAGAATTTTCATCATCATCTTTAAATATGTCAATGTTTTCTGCAACATCAACATTACTTTCTTCTCTTTAGTAGAGGAATTCTTGATATCTGATTATTCAATTCCATATCCATGGAATCTTTCCTTGATATACTTTAAGAGGTAGCTTAAAGTAAACCAGGCTAATTATTTGAATTTTTTCTAAATGTTCCATTCTAAATTAACTAATTAATGATTTTGTTCTTTGTAATAAGGTAATTAAATAGGATATTAATTTTTTTCCAGATATTGTATTAGAAGTTAAATGTCACCATTTTTATTTTATATATTTTCAAGTTCTTAGGTATGATTTATCGATTACTGATTAAATTAGAGTTATCCTTTTCTATGAGACTTTTGTAAGGAAATTTTCAATTTTCTATATAAATGACATAATTTTAACTTTTTTTATTTAAAAATTTTTCGATAAATAAAATCTAATATTATAGATCGCTTAGCACTTCAATGGCGCACAGTTCTTTAAATTTAAATTTTTAGTTTATTCGAAGTTTTTCTTGAAGCTCCATGTATTAGCAATCCTTGAGTCATTATTGTCTTCTATTGAGCATGGATAGAAATGCAACCCAAAGATACCTAAATAATTAAGCATTCTTTAGCATTTGCTGATCCAATGCTATCTGTTTCAGTCCTCTCTTGGCTCCTGCCAAGATTCTTGAATGGATCTTCATACATTGATTTTTTTCCTAGTTTAAAAATATTTTTTGTCAGTATAAGGATTATTCTTCCCATTTAAATTAAATTATATAAATAAGAGGCAAAATTAAAAGACTTTGAAAATAAATTACTAAAAAAGGATGGATAAGCATTAAAATTAAATAAGTAATACTGGAAGAAAATAATGGGGAATTAAAAGAAGTTTTTCTATAATGATTTGGGATTTATTTTTAATAAAAGGTATGAGAATGGTTATCAAAAGATATTATCAAAAAGAATATTAACAAAGAATTTAAATAAATTTACCAAAATAATTGCTTTTTATAAGCTTCCAAAAAACTTTGAAGATATGGAAAAGGAGTTGAAATACCACTAAAAGCAATAAAGTTTAAACTACCTTTACTGCTAATGTTAAAAAATTGACATAAAGCTAAGAAAATTTTCTAATTATATTGCATAAGTTTTGATTATCTTATTTAAATTTAGCTTATTCATATTTTTAAGTCTCTTTTCTAAAATTTTAGTAAAATCAAAATACTTAATGATCTAAATTTATATATTTGAAAATAAATAATTTTATATTTGTAAAAGCTTTTTAAAAATATATTTACCTTAATAAATTTTCCATTAATAGCTTTCTATGATTTATTTAGAAATTTAATTATGCTATTTTTGAATAGTTTATTTTGATAGTTCTTTATGAAAAATTAATAATTTTTTATACTAAAGATATGTTAAGAATTCTAAAAATGTTCTTAGTTTTATTTTCTTTTTATTTATAAATAAAAAATGTTATTATATATAATTAAGGAAGCTTTTGTTTATATTTTATATCTGCTTATCATTTTTTAATACTTTATTTTATATTAAATATTGATAGAAATTATTTCTATTCAACATACAAAAAAACACGCATGTAGGCTGTGGTTGGGAGAACTAGTAGGTAATCTGGTGTAGTGTATAATGCATTGAGAGTAATCTCGCGCCAGATACCACCGCAGAGAAGGGTGAATAGCTCGGAAGAGATAACCTAACTTGCCCGATGGTTCTCGCTAGCAGTATGAACGTTCGACTGACGGGCAAGGCAATAACTTAATTAATAATTTTTATTTTAATCTTATTCAAGAAGACTGGAGCATTTGGCTTAAGAATAATCTTTAAAAGTAGACCCCCATTTAGAGAAGCTGAAGTGACTCATTGGACAGTTAGAATGACAACAAGAAGTATGAGAACATTTTTTTAGTACTAATACTAATATTGAAAAAGTGGCATACAAGCGAGGTTCTATGTGTTCTATAGTCAAATGCTATTATTGTTTATTTATTTATAAATCTTAAATTTATTTAAATGCATATAAAAATATTCTTTCTTTACTTAAATTTACTTTTTCAATGCAAATTTTAAATTAAGCTAGGTATTAATTTTGCTATTATATTTTTAAAAGAAAAGAGAAAAATTATATATATTAATTGCTATATTATATAATTAAAATTAAAGAGGGTTGAAATGGGACCTGAGATGCACAAGGGACCTTCAGCAGGTTTAAAGGGATTTGCGATGAAGATGCAATCCCCCGTGCTGAGAAATAAGCCACAGAAAGGCTTAAATACCTTCCCTCAACAACTTGTGCACTCTGTGGTGCATTCATCCTTGGACTTCCCAACTAAGGGACTCAATTACACCTCCTACTAACTCAGACCGAGGTGCCGCCTTGGAGTGATCTCTCCACCTCTTAGGAGCTACCTAGGCAGATCGGCGGTTTCTGCCAGTTAAAGACGGACTGGATGGCGATATTCGCCTATAAAGCCGAGAAATGGGTCCAGGCGAGACGATAGGAAAGCCCAAAAAGACATACGCGAGAAGAAGAGATTAGTGATGATGTGCACTTAACACACATCAGGTAGGCATCTATTAAGATAACAGTCCCTTCCTCAACACTTAATTTAATTTAATTTAATATTAATTGCTATATCCAAAACTTAAAATTTTAAGTATATAAGAGTGATATTCAAATAATTGCTAAAAAGAAAAAGTAAATAAGAGAAATATATAAAAAAAATTTAGATCAAAATTGAATGAAATTTAAGTTAAAAACATTTTAAAACTAGATTGACAAATTTTTTTGTAAAGAGCATATTAAAGGCAATTCATAAAATAAATTAACAGGAAAAAGAAAGAATAAAAAAGATATAAATTTCAAAAAAGGAAGTGTATTTTTAAGCTAAAAATGAAAGTAATTTATAATGTGTTAGGTAACACAAATTGTAGATTGATATAAAATTGTTTTTAAATGAATAAATTATTGAAAAAGTATATAAAAGAAGATAATTGAAAATAAATAATGAATTAGTATAATGCTTTATTAAATCATTAATATTTAAAAATTAATAAGTAGATTAATATAGAGTTTTAATAGTTTTAATTTTATGTTCCTATTTTTCAGGGAACAGTTGAAAGAATGAAGTCACAATTTGGATTATAGTGGAATTGGCCCATTTTTTTTAATACATCCCATTTCTTTAGTACTTCTGGAAGAGATATTTTTTAACCCTGAAATTCTTTAATCATTTTGATGAATTTTAACGTCATTACAGAGCCTCTTTTAGTTCCAAAAACTTATTGAAATTCTTCACAAGAGTATAAAATAATAAGGTTGCTACTGAGGTCTAAATTAATTTTTTTATAAGTATTTATTTAAACTCTACAACAATCGAAAAACCCAAAGCAAACAGAATTTTTAGAATTTGCTAATTCGCTAGCATATTTTATTAAATTAATTGCCTTTGCTTTTTTATCAAAGCCAAATGTTAAATATTAATTTTCCCAGCTTTATTTTATTCCTCCATGTCCTGAATAATATAAGAATATTTAGTTACAAAAGTTATATTAACTTTAAATATCATTTTTAACTTCCTTTATGGCATTTTTTATTTCGTTTTTCGTTTTATCTAAACATTTTATAACTTTAAAATTATATTATTTTAGCATTTCTGAGATATTTTCTAGATCTTTTTTAGCACTTTCTAAATTGTCCATTTAATTTTGGTATTAAGAGCAACTAATGCAGATTGCAAAATTTTAAGTTCTTGCATAATTAATATTTTAAATATATGCTTTAAAAGCAATATTTTAATTTTTTTATTAATCAGATGAAGCTAGTAATTAAGGAGGATTTAATTTTTTTTTTAGTTTTTATAAATTATCTTAATTATCACACTATTTAAATCTTCTGCCAGATTAATGGAAATTATACTTTTGTTCATTTTATATTATCCTTCAATCTGATTATTAGTTTGTATATTAAATATTTTAGAAATTATTTTGATTAAACTTATTTTAATTAGGTTCAATTCATGGACTTTTTTGTTCTTCTCTTTCTTACATTTAACTACTTAAGTATCTGTTACTTGCTTATAAATTATATTAATATTTCTTATATTTTTTTCCATTAACTTCTGAAGTAATTTTTTTTTCTTTTTCGAGATTAAATTAAAAAGCTTAAGAGTTATTCTATTTACTTTAATCGGAATTTTCTGCTTTTGGTGGGTTAGCAAAACTATCCTGATAGATCTCCTTTTAATATATTCTCGAAAATATTTATTGATCGATTTGCTAAACTGCATCCTTCAATTGCCATTATTTATGTTTTTAAGATTCTTTTGTTTCTTGCATTTGATGATCTTAAGGTTTTTCTTTTACGTTTCATTAATCTTAAATATTTCGGATAAGTTCTTTCTAATAAGTCTTTTCTTGTCTGTCATATTATGTTTAGTAACTTTTCTAAACAACAACATTTTTGAAAAGTTTAGTCTCCTTTTAATTTTATTATTCTAGCTATCTTTGATTATCAAGTTTTTGATTATTTTAGATTTAATAGTTTGCATATAAGCCAAATTAATGAAGCTTAGGCAAATTTAATTGCAAATTTTAAGAATTAAAAGGATTTTTTGTGCTTTAGAAGTTAATTTAGTTATTCTAACTATCCTCTTCAGCTAAAGTTGCTTTTTATTTTCTTTTTTATGGCTTAGAAAATATTGAATTTCCATTCCAATTCTAAGATGCCAAAAATAGTGGTGAATTTATTTCGTTTTATTCTTTTCAGTCATCAAATTAATTTCCCTAATTTTCTTACTTAAAGTATGACTTCATTATTTCCTTATATGTTCAAATACTTTTGAATTTAAATAATCCGATAAAAAAGTTTGAAACTAACGTATCGAATCTTGGATAAGTTTTAAATTATAAAATAAATAAATTATGCTCATAACTTTCATAAGCTATTTTAGATCCTTTCTACATTATGAGGAATTGATTTAAATAAAAATTAAATTTAAAACACTTAAATTTAGTTTGCTTTAAAATTAGGAAATAGAGGTCTTTCTTCTTTTTAAGATATGCTTATATTATTAACCAATACAATCTAATATTCTAATAATATGAAGTTATTTGCACTATTAATCTGTATTGATATTTTATTCTAAAAGCTTTATTTAATTCACCCTTAAAAATTCTTGTTTTCTTAGAACACAAAATATAAGTAGGTTGCGATATTATAAGTTATCTTAATATATTTAGTTCTTTTTTTACCTTATTAAGACTTATCCTCTAGATTTTAATGAAAATAAAATGATTAAAAATCCTTAAATACCATTTTATTAGAAAATGGTTATATCATAAATTTTCAATTTAGATACTAATAGATTTGCAAAAAATTTGATTGAAATATATTTACCAGGATTGGGTTGTTTATTTTTAACATTAATATATGCTAAACTTGCTTGTGATCTTAGTTATTTAGCTAAATTTATTATTGCTTTTTTCTAAACTTTAATTAAAGAATTTTTGCTTTCACTAATATTAAAAATAATTTGAACTGTGTTTTTAAGTTTTCTCATTTTCTTACATCTTAAGAAAGAGAAATTTTAATATGAAAGTAATTTTTAATAATTGTTATACCTTTGAACAAATATATATTATAAACTTGCATTATTTTATTTACATGAAGCAGAACTTTTTAATTATTCCTTTATTCTTTTACAACTGCTTATTCAAATTAAATTAACTATTTGACAAGCAATAAAGAGAGCAAAAGCCAAATTTTTTATATTTGCTAAACTATTAAAAATAGAAATTAGATTAAGCAGATTTGTACGTTATCAGTGCTATAAGTACAATTAAATTTGTATACTTATCTTGATGCATTTAGAAAAAAATGGAGCAAAGCATTCGACTTTCAAGAAACCAAATTAAAAACGCTAAAAAGAAAGCCACTAGAGAATTATTGAAAAAATAAATAAAGAAAGAGCATTCAAGTTCTTCACCTGAAGGAAAAATTATGATCGGAACAGTAGAAATGAATGAATCTAAATCTGACAATGACCCACAACTGTAAGATCTACTACAAAAAATGAGGAAGTAAATATCTAATTATGAGGAAGTTATTTATAATCAAGGAGAAAAAATCAGAGAACTTATGAATAATATAGATGACTAAAACAACGAATTACTGATATTAAGATGGCAATTAATCTAAAACAATTTGGTTACAGAACAGTAACTATATGAATAGTCTTAATCAAACTTTAAATAATCTCAAAAAATGGACATTAAAAATGCTCATTTCTAAAAATAAGAAAAAAATAATTAAAATGATTTAACTCTAGATACAAGTATAATAAAGAGAATTGAAAAAATTGAATAAAAAATATTTTAAAAAATAGATGTGTAAAATCAAAAGAAGAAATGTTGATACTGCAATTAAGATAATCACATTTTGAGGCAATATCAAGAATGGAAAAAATTCAAAATATCAGAAGAAAAAAGAATGTAAAGAAATATTAAAAAATTATGATTAACTAAAACTGGTATATACAGGCAGAAATTGAACATAAGAAACACCGAAAATCATCCGTGGTAACCTCCACCATACAAAAAGAGGTCGTGGTATACATCCACGTATAAAAAAATGGCGGAGCGAAACTGGTTGGAAGCCCAGGGAACTCCAAACACTTAACTTTTAGTTCATATTATTATTATTATTATTATTATCTTGATGCATTTAAGTCCATAGCAAAAAAGAATAATTTTATATTTAAACTATTTCTTTTGTAGTATTTAATATATTTTCTTCTTTTACATTTAAATTATGTGCCTAAATAATTCAAAATTTAATTATTATAAAACTAAGAAATAAAGGTGGCATCCTAGTCATAAATTTTAAATGATTTAAGTCCTTCAGGATATTTAAGTTACCAATGTAGATTTCTATATTTGTGCGGTTCGTTTATATTGAATCTCTTCCATTTTCCAATTTTTTAATTTAAAACTTAGATATATTAAAATTGTCTTAAGCTAAATTACATTCCGAATTAAGTTCCTCATTTAGAAACTTGATGATCATTTTTCTCAATTTATATATTCCAATCTCATAGAAAATTGAAAAAATATCCAAAATAATTTATCGTGAACATAGACTAAAATTCAACTAAAAATAGATAAAATATTTTATTTCCTATTCTTTAAGAATAGTCTACTTTAAATACTTTGATTATATCTTTTTTACATTGTTCTTTTGTCTAAATTCTAAATATAATTTATTAGTCTTTATAGTTTTGCATATGATATCTTTCTATTTATATTTAAAATAGCAATAAGAAAAAACAGAAAAATTATAAGTGTCAGTGAGATATTAAGTCGTTCCAGCTTTGAAGGAGATATTTATTTTTAAACATAAAAATATTCTTAAGCGATCTTACTAGAAAAGAATTAAGTTAGAGATTTGAAAAAAAGAAGCAAATGATAGTCTATTACTTTAAAAAATGTATTGAAACATTTGGAATTACTTCTATTAAAATTGGGAAATTATCATTCATAGTATAAATAATCTTCTATCATAGCTTAGTTTGACCATAAATAGACTAACTATTTTGCAATGAAATTAGAAAATCTTTACTATGTTTATTCCTTCGTTATTATTAAAAATAGTTTTCTCTTATTTCAATTTAACATTTAAAAGATATATATTTATAGTATATTTTTAGTAAAGTCTTATAATTTTTTATATAAGCTTTCTTTATCTAGTACTTTAATAAATTATAGATAACTATTATCATATTAAACAGTCAATTTAAAAATGGAATATAATTAAAACTTAAAGTATTTTGTATAAGTATGCAATACTTTAGATGCTTACTATTATTTTAGTAGTTCAAACTTATTCTAAGACTATAATTTACACTTTTTGACAAAATATCTGAGCATATGTGGGTAATTTTTCTCTTTGCTTAATTAAATGCTAATTATTCATGCAATTATTATAAAAATTAGTAATCTAAGAAATTTTATTTAGTTGATTAATTGTAATCATCAGTTTGAGAATTGAAAGCATTTATTCTTAAGAAATTGATAAAAGAAATTATAAGCAGACATGGTCTAGTGGCTATGACGACTGCTTTACACGCAGTAGATCGTCTATTTTTAAGGAATAACGGGGATATCCTGTTGTGTTATAGACATAGCTGCCAAGGAGCTCCATCGCTATGAGTAGCCAGGCTTCAATCCCTACCAAGAGCGAATAGTCAGAAGACATTGTTCCCTTCAGAAAATTACTCTGACTAGGAACTTTCTCAGCGAAAGGAAATGAACTTGTTCCTAGCCATAAAACCAGAAAGTTTATTCCAGGAGGTCAATCTCAGCTCGCACCATCTTTTAAATTATAGGTATTTGTATTGCTTTATAAATAAATACTTCATAAATTATGACAATATATCTTTATATTGGAATGTTTTTCTATTTTTTTATACTTATGATTTGATTTTTATTTGTTCAAAATAGTTTAAATTATTAGATTGGAAATGGTAGTTTATAATAATAAGATTGATATTAGTAAAATTAAGATAATTAGAATAAATTATTTTAAAAAGCTAATACTTTCGTTTAAATATTTTCCTCATTGAACTAAATTTATATTTTTGATATAATCTTTAATAGAGGATATAGTTGATAAAGTTAAAGTAATAGTGCTATTATAATGTAAAAGTTATAATTATTAGATTAAAGCTTATGCTTATTTATATGTAGAAAGATAAGAAATGTAACTATTTATAATTATAAATATCTTAAGCTATATAATTAGTTAAAATATTAGTTTATATTTACCATCATTGGCTATACTTTGGTAATTCTATTTTTGAAATGTAAAACTAATTCTTTAATAAGAAAGATAAAATAGGATATTTACTTTAAAAAGGTAAATTTATACTGCCAATCTTCTATTTTATGTAATGAGTAATAAGAAGATTTAAGTATTTATGTAGTAACTTAAACACAAGTTTTATCTCTGTTTTATATGTTTTAACTCTTAGAATTTAATTAGATATTCATTTTTAAAACGGATGTTGGGTTTTAGTCAGCTGAGGTAATCCGGTGTAGTGTAGATTGAATTGCAAATACTCTTGTAATAGATTTCACCACGGATAAGTAAGGATGTGCCTTTTGTGTCATAAATCTTACTTATTTGAGGGTTCTCTCTATCAATACGAGAATCTGAATAGGAAGCACTGAAGTCCAGGTTACAGAGTTATCCTTCCTTTACATATCGTTAATCAAATTTGGAGAGGGAAAACACCTAAAGATATAACTGAAATCAGAAATAACTTTTACTTAGAAGAATATAACTCAGCAGTGTTATTTGACAAAAGAATCAGATTATCTTCTAACCTCTTATAAACTTCTACCTTCGAACTAAATTAAAAGAAATTAGAAAAAGAAGGTTTCTAAATTTTATTTGAAAAACGGAGAAAAGAAGAAAATATGAACAAAGAGTCCAAGTGAATCTAGAAAATTACTAGACATTGTTAAGAATAAAATTTTATTTTTTACTAATAGTGGTGAATTTAATAAAGATGGATCCACGTTAATTTAATTTATCTATTCATAAATTTTTTGATTTAATAGATTGAAATCAAATGAAATTTTAATTCCTTAGTTTTTTGAAAAATGAATGAAATTAAACTTCAAAATGAAAGAGTAGACTAGACTGGATCGCTTAATAAGGCCTACTAGACTTTGAACCTGTTTACATAAATTTTAAAATTCATAACTTATTGCTTAATCACCTTAAAGTGCTTGAACTATGAGTTATATCTAAGTAAAACTATGTATGCTGGCTCAAAATCTATCATTCGGCAAATGTCGAGTACCAATTGGTATTGCAAATTGGAATTGGATTGAATAGTTCATTTTAAAAAAAACTTAAAATTAAACAAAATTTTTTAATCATTTAGCAAAAATAGACTAAAATATGAGCAAAGTTATGTAAATATAAAGCAGATTTAAGGATTAAAATTTTACGTTTATAATTATATCTAATAAAAATTTAAAATGGAACGGAAAAAGCACCAAGTAAAATCATTGTATAAATAATGAATATTTAATTCTAAGATTTAAAATAAAAGCTTCAGTGTAAATAATTTTGGATATAAAGAGATTATAAAAAATTATTTAAATGCTAATCTTTTTTAACTTAAACTTTAATTTAAAAGCAAAAATTTTAAATTAAAAAGGAACAAAATTAAAATATACTTAAAAAGCCAAATTAAATGAATCAAAATTAAAGTACTTTTTTAATAAATAGAATGTTAAAATAGAAAAGATATTTCTTAAATAAACCAAAATAAAAAATAAGAAAATGTTTATCTTTTTAAATAAGATAAAAGTTACTCACTGGATGTTATTTATGACCAAGCATTTGTTAAAAAAGTTAAAAGTTAAAAAGCTTTGTTAAAGCCTTAGTAGTCAGCCATCTGACCTATTCTATCAGCTTATCTCTATTAGTTTGTCTTGAATTCCTACTAGGCTTAGTTAGGCGGTGTAGCACTTCATTAGTGCACCATCCTTTAATATTCTGAATAGTTTTGTCTTGCACTTAGCGTTCCTAATTATTTATCTAAGGATTAAGATTTGAATTAAAGAATTTTTTTCTATAAATTTTTCCGCTTTATGTTGGATATATCCTAAATAGTTTTTTAAAAATATCTTATTTATTCTTTCTTTAAATTTCGCTTAGTTAGTAGCAGTATTTTCATTGGTGTTATTTATTGCACACGTAGCATTTTATTCTTCTTTTAAACTATTATTCCTGTAACACTTATTTAATTTAAATTTACTACTTATTTTAAATAAACGTTTACTGTTTATTTTAATTTGAGGCTTCATTTTCTATTTCCATAGGATCTGATTAATTCTGTTAAAACGAAAATGGCTTAGCCTGAATTTATTATTAAATTTAAAGAATTCTTTGTTCCAGTTTGTTTTCTATTTCTTATGATGATTAATATTGTTTCTCAAGTAAAGACGTTATTAGTTTTTCTAATTTTTCTACTTTATCAGTGAGGTATCTATTTTTAAACATAAACTCTTTTAATGACTTAGATAATATTTCTATTTGAGTTTGTGTCGGAAGTTTTTTTAATTCTGGATTTCCAAGTGGTTAATGTTCGTCATATCAATCATATTTCTCACTTTCACTTATTGTAATTATTTCGCTTTTTTATTTTTTAGAGAATTTTCCTGTTTAAATGTTTTGTTCAAAGTTCTGTTATTTCATAGAAGCCATTTTATATATAATAATTTAACTCTACTGTGTTATTTTACATAAGAATAAGATTATCTTCTAACCTCTTCTA
Organism: Loxodes magnus; assembly: GCA_946699065.1. Lineage (NCBI taxonomy): Eukaryota > Ciliophora > Karyorelictea > Loxodida > Loxodidae > Loxodes > Loxodes magnus. Next base: position 740,348 of record CAMPDV010000099.1, read on the forward strand.
AATCCTGCTTTCGTATTGTCTCACAAGAAATTGAGAAAGAAGGTAATCAATTTTAATTTTAAATATGGAGAAAAGAAGATAATATTAATGAAGAGTCCAGGTGAAGCTAGAACATTACTAGACTTTGATTAAAACTAAAATTTGGTTTCTTTTATTTATTATGGTGTACTCAATAAAGGTGAAACCACGTTATTTAATTAATTAATTAATTTATATATTATATTATTTTAGTTTATTCAATTCTGAACTTATCTGATTTTTGATTTTCGTTAACTAGTTTTATGATGCTTGAAATAAGTTATTAGAATTTTCCTTCAAGATCTAGTATTGGGCATTATAGTTTATCATTTTCATTTTACATTTTTCAATTTCTTGAAGGATAATTTAGTGATCGCTGTTTAATAAAGAGTTGCTTTTTTAAAAAGAAATTTTCCATTTTCTACTTAAATTTCTAAATATAATAAGTATATTTTTTAATTCATTTGTAATAATTCAGTAATAGCATGTTTGTGCTACTTTCTCAAAAAATTTTAAAATATTTTTCTGTTTATTAACTTAATTTTAAAATATTTTCACTATATTTATTTATTTATTTTAAATTCAATTCATAAAAAGCATCTTTCAATGGAAATTTTAGATCATATCAAAACTGTTCTTTTGTATTTTTTAAATTTAGGTATAAAAAAGTATTTCTACTTAAAAAAATCTGAATGAATCTCCTAATTTATTTCATTATTTTATTCTCGCAGATAATCGCACTACATTAATAATAATTTATCATGTAAGTTCTTGTATCTTTATGAATATTAAATAATTCATATAGCCAATATTATGCTTTGATAGGATTATAAGACATTTCTAAATATTGATGATATTTAGTTATTTATTTATAAATTAAAGAACAAGATAAATCTTTGACTGACGATTGTATGAATGCAATGATACCATAATAGATTTTTCTTCAAACCTTTAATTATCAAACTTCAGTTCAAAATAGCAAACATAACTTAAAAAGTATTATATTTAACACTCCAAATTACTAGTTTATTTTATAGCATTAAGCTCTTATTAACAGCATTCCATTTCGTTATTTCTAAGATGTAAAAAAATGTAAGCAATATGAACTAAAGCTAAGTTTACTTATATAATAATAATTAGATTTTAAAAGGCTTTTAATGAAATGATAGTTAACTAGTGCTTATATGAAACTAAAATAAGCTATGTTTATTTAAATAATTTAGAATGTAAAAGTAACTTAAGAAACATATACATAATTAAATGCATTTATTTAAGATAAAAAGGGCTAAATTATATGCAAAATCTAATAAAAATAATCCCATATTTGAAATTTAAGGCTTTAACTGTTAAAATCTTATAAATTTAAAATGTCGTAGCAAGGAGAAAAAGATTTGATGTAATAAAGTGCTTAGCATTCCCTGAGAAAAGAAGACTTTACGTATTTAAAAAACCTGGATAAACTACAACTAGGGAGCTCTTAGAATGTAAATAAAGATTCTAATTTTTCTTTTTAAGAGTAGGAAAAGGAAGAAAAAGACATTAATTTTAAAATAGAGAACAATTCACAAGTATACACTTAACAATCTTAAATTTCAAAGAGCTTTCTATAAAAAAGAGATTTTAAGTTAAACTCTTATAGATTTGAAAATTCTTAATCGCAAAAATTTGAAAGCATAAATTAGATTTTAAATAAAGAAACTTCAATAAAGAGTTAAGAAAAATAAAAAGAAGAAATAGGAATTTTCTATTAGCAAAATATTAAATAACCTTTACAAAACAAAGAGCAAGACTAAAATCAAGAATAATAAAACTATAATATGAAAAATTTTATATCAAAGCAAAAAATTTAGAAGTAATAGCAAAAAATAATTAAGCGAGAAAAAAAGAAAATAATAGAAGAATTTGAATAGATTATAGAATCATAAAAATCAGGATAAGAAGAGGGAAATAAGATAATTACAGCCTAAGAAAATTAGAAAAACAAGCGAGACAACATGATTTAATAAATGGAGATTACTTAAGTTTAATTATAAAAAGACAATAAATAAATAAGAGAGCCATAAGAATTAGATTCTTCAGCTATTTTAAGTTTGAATTGAAAATAGCAAATACATAACATTTCATAATAGAAGTATTAAATCAGCGAATAAGAATAACAAGATTCTGTTTAGCTTGTTAAAAATATAGCTATTTGTATTGCTTGCTCCAAATATGAAAAAAAATTTTAAAATTTGGAATGCTCTAAAAAAGATTTAGAACTTATCTCAAATTGTTTATCTTAATTCGATTTTAAAATTATTGAATGTCTTGATTAAAGTGTAAGTGAAATAGAAAATATCTTAAATCAAGTAAAATTAGAAATTTAAGGTTAAAAAGAACTTAAGAATTAAATATTCTTTTATTATTCTGGGCATGGAGGTATATAAAAAAATGACTCAAACTAAAATATTACTTTTGGTTAAGATTTGTAAGCATAACGTATTGATTTAGTTAAATATGCAGTAGAATTAGCTAGTTTACCAAATTCTGTATGCTTTGCCTTTTTTGACTGCTGTAGAGTAGAATTAAAAGGTATTGGAAGAATAAAATAAGATTATAGTAACAATCTGATAATTTTGTTTTCATGCTAAGAAAACTAGGAAAGTGCTGGAACCAAAAGAGGATCTGTCATGACCTATGAATTCATTTAAAGAGTTTCAAAATAAAATACTTAAAAGATTTCTCTTCCTAAATAAATATGTGTAGAGGAACTGCTTAACAAGTTTGAATGTGAATTTTTTGATAATTCAAAATGCGATTTTATCATTACTAAAAAGAAAGATAGTAAAGAATCAGAAGAATAGTTAGTCAAAAACATTCTCACAATGAAATAGAACTCCTAAACTAAAGTATCATACTCTCTGCTAAATCAAAGTTTTAGTTATTAAAATATTGATTTAAAAAGTACAGAGCTATTTACATAAATTGAGTAAATAAAAGATGAATATTTAGTAGTATCTGGTGGATATTTTTCAGATTAAAAAAGATTCGATTTATATTCTGAAAATGGAACTTAGTAATATTAAATGTAGTCCTAAAGATACAATCATAGAACTAGCTATGATGAAAATTAGAATATTTATATAATTTCAGGATAAAAAAGTATTAATTTATGGAATGAAGGAGTATAAGAATGTGAAGTATTTAACTTAGATTAAAAAACATTTTAGTCAATTGCATAAATATAGAATTCAACAATAAATTTCGGATGCGATTAAACATTCTAGTAACTTTATACTTTTGGTGGATATAGCTTAATGAAAGGTCATAGACTTGATTTTATTTAATACTATGATAAAAATAGGAACGAGTGAAATACTTGTGAATCAAAATTATCAGAAGAAGCACAAGCTAACGCAATCTATATTTCTTAATTAGCATCATTTCTTATATATGCTAATGATCATGCTTTATCAACTTAATTCTTTGACCTTAAAACAATCAATGTTTTAGACTAAACTTTTAGTGGTTAGCATTTCTGTTTCACCCAGCCCATTTTAATTGGAGAATAAGTGTTTTAGTATGATGAGCTAAGTAGATTATATAGCTATGATTTACAATCAAGGTTATGGAAATCTTATTTTCTTTGTTATTAACAGTTTATAAGTAAAGTTATTAAATACCTATTTATAATATCATACTTTATTTAATCATCCTACTAACATTTTTATTTCTTAACTTAAAATAATATCTAAAAAACATTTATATTCTTACAAAGATTATTATGCATATATAAAGAAAATCAGCTATGATAAATAAAAAAGTTGATATAAAAAATATCATTAAATCCCTTTAATAAACTTAAAATAATTTAATCATATTTTAACCAAACAAAAAAAAGCGAAAACTTAGCATATTTTAAGCGTAAAAATAGTTAATAATTAATGAAAAAATAGAAGTAAAGTTAATAAAAACAAATATTCATGAAAACATTCTAAATGATAAACATTAATAATCCTAATAATTAAATAAATAATTTAAGATAGTTGAATATTTATCTTTAATACACAATTTAAATTAAATTATTAATTTTTTTATTTAAATCTAATTATATTTAAAAATTATATTTTCTTAATTCTATTTTATCAAGATAAAAAAGATAGAAATTGATAGAAAAATACAAATAATTTTATTTAGATGTAAATCATAATATTGCTTATTTTAATATAGTTAATTGTTTATATTTTTAATTTTTAAAAATAAATATTTAGAAAAATATTAGCAACTAAAAAACCTTTTTTTCAAAAAAAAAGGATATATAATTAAAATAGAAAATGATTATAATTATAATTAAATAATTGAAAAGATGGTGGGAGCTGAGAATGACCTTCGTGACAACACTTTCAGGTTTTATGGCTAGGAACAAGTTCCTTTCCTGTCGCTGAAAAAGTCCTGGTCAGAGTCATGTTCTGAAAGGAACACTGTCTTTAAGATTATCCGCTCTTGGTACGGGCTTGAAGCCTGGCTGCTCATAGCGATGGAGCTCCCTAGCAGCTGTGCCTGGAGCACAACAGGATATCACCGTTATTCCATAAAAAGAGAACGTCGGGTCGTGCAGTCGGAAAGGAGTTTCCGGTCAAAATCTTTTTTAATTCTTAAAATAATTAAGAAAAAATATGGGGAATACGAAAAATATTTTATATAAATAGGTTAGTCAAATAAACATCTAATGAAATAAAAGCTTAATATCTAATTTTCTTTATTTTCATAATTAAATCACTAAGAAATTTATAAAATCATAATTATTGGTAAATTTAGAAAATTTTAAAATTTTAAAAAAATTTGAATTTTTTTCAGTTGTATGAAATGAAATACTTAAACTAGAATAAGTTAGAGAAAAAACTAAAAAAAATAAATAAAGTTAAAATTAAATAAAATATCCTTAACAAAACAAACTAAATAGAAATTTTTTTATTATGCTTTAAATTTTAATTAATCAAAATAATTAAGTAAATTAGATTTGAGAATTTTTGAAAAATTTTCCCCTTTTCATTTCAAACTAAAGGTTTTTTTGATGATTTCATTAAAGAATATAAATGCTTTTGATAATTACTTTAAGCTTATGACTCATAATCATGCTGGCATGAATTTTAATCAGTATTTTTATGCAAATAATTTATTTATTTCATTATATAAATTCCCTTTTGTTTCCTCATTACTTTCTTTATGCCTTATTTCTTTAATTTTTAATATTTCTTCCTATTCCGTTTTAGTAAATGCCTTGAAAGTTATAAATTTATACAACTAATTCCTTATTCATTTATATAATTAAAAAAAGCCATTTTTCTCATCTAAAGTAAAATTAAATTAAACCTTTAATTAAAAAAATAAATCTTGTGAAATTAGATTTAACTAATAAGAGACTAAAATTATTTACTTTTCCATTTACTTTATAAATGAAGATGATATTGAGATATCTAAAAAATTAATTAATTAAATTTAAATTTTATTTAATTAAAAACTATAAATAGGACTGTCATATAGATTCCAAAAAGCTATTTTTATAAACTTATTTTTTAATTAGAATAATATTTAGATTATTTGGAGAAAAAGAAAATGTCAGGATTATGAAAATTACTCTTAAAGAAATTGAAGAAAAAAAATGTAATGATTCGAATAGAGGGAGGAAAGGAAAAATAAATATTATACTTTCAATGTGTCAATGTTGGATAAAAATTGCAAATGCATTCTGGAATGAAGGAAGGTTTTTGCATTAAGCTCATAAAATTATAGTTCCTGATAGAAACGGATTTTTATGACATTAAATATAAATTCTTAATGATAGAGTTGAATTAAAATATTTACTAGAGTGAAGTTAGGAATTTTCAAGAAATTAATCAGCTACTGGTGAATTAGGAGAAAGATAGAGAAAATATCTCAAAAATTAATTTTAAGCAAATAGAAACATCAATACCTATGGAAATTGAGCAACCAGTGAATCTCAAGAAAAGAACAAAATTATGTTGATGTTGTAACAAATCTGGTCACCTATTAAATTAAGGTAACAGATATAAATTAATTTGAAAAAACATCTTAAGTATCTATTGAAATCCGGCAAGTTTTACTGCAATTCTAACGGATTTTACAGGCGAAAAATATCCTAGTTGCGACAGAGTTGATAAAATCGAATATAGTAAAAGAAGAAGGAAATAGAAGAATAAAAAAAATAAAATAATTTCTAAAAGATAAAATAGGATTAATTAATGAGAAACTAAAAGAAATCCAAGAAGAATTCAATTAATATAAAAATATTGTAGGATCTAACAACAAGGAAATATACATAAAATGTTTCGAAACAGGAAATTTTATGGACGAAGATGAGTTATATTCATTAGAAGAGAAATTTTATTTAAGCAAGGAAAATTCATAAAAATGAATATATTTTCTTCAAACTATTTTAGCTAAATCATTTGAAGAAAAAATAAGTGAGCAAAATAAGGAAATTATTTACTCTAAAATATTTGAATTTAATTTAAGAATGACGATATCTAATGCTCTTTTATTTAAAAACAAAAACAATTCTTGCTATTGGTAAAAACATTCAAAGTATTACATATAATTTAAATAGGGTGGAAAGCCCTTTCCTTCGGATGCTATTTGGAGTCCCAGCAAGGCAACAAAAAAATGAGCGCGAAGCGAGGATAAATCGGATGAAGAGAAACCAATTACAAGAGAAGAAAGATGTGACAAGTTGGAGAACTTTGAATGCCAGGAGGAAACTTTCTTCATCATAGGTCGGGGAAATGTACCCGTAATCGCATATTGCATCCTATGCTTTGGAAGGAAAAATTATAGGGACATACTGCAGGAAGAGAAAACAAGGATAGAGAGACCTAAATTTTTTTCGACATTAAATAAAATTAATTTAAAGAGCTGCGCACCAACGAGAGTGCTACGCGCTCTATAATCCAATTTATTTATTTACCAAAAAAGCTATAAATTTTAAAATACAAAGGTATCTTGAATTATTCCAAAAGGAGATAGAGTAACTTTTTAAACAGCGCGAATAATTTTATTGCAGGATAATTATAAATTCATTTGCTTATTTTTTTAGATCCCATCATAAACTTATATATAGAGCATTTATTTAAAAAAAATTTATAATAATAATAATAAATTTGATTAGAGAGCACGTAGCACCTCGTTGGTGCACAGCTCTTTATAATACTAATTTATTAATGTGACGTCACCTTGATTTGGCTTGTCACGTATTAGTTTATGATAAGTCTCAAAAATCATCCTATAACTCATCGAAATCGTCCGTTTCTTCTCCAGATTCTTATTCTTGAATAAAATTTCTATAGCTGCTATTTTGGCCTTTTTTTACTTTTGATATCTTGTTTAAATCTCAGTCCTTTCCAAATATTTGTTTGGTTTTTTTAGAATCTATAATTTGCTAAAGTTACTTGCTTCCTCCATTCATTTTTTCCTATATAGAACACTTTCAGATGTGCAATTGATCTTGATAAGAATTTATCTGAATTTTTATTTTCGCGACAAATAAATTTTTTTATTTCCAACATTTTATCCTTTATTCCCTATCCTTCTACAGAATCAACACATAATAGGTCTTCTTTTTATTACTTAATTCATTGTTTAATTTTTTATGCTTAATCAATATTTAAATTTGATTGCTCAATCTCCATTACATCAAGCATGGCTTTATTCGTAACTAGTTATATTTTATTTATTTAACGATTCGAAGTCCTAATTTTTTTTCTTCCTGCTCTTTTAATTTTTTAATTAAATAGATGTGTCGAAGCTTTTAAACTCAATTCTGTATTTAGTATTTTAAGTCTAGACTGTTAACTCACAGAATCAATTGCTTTACTGCATCCTGTAGCTTTTTTCTGATTATATCTATTAAATTTCAATCAAAGTATCTTATGCTAATCAGAACTTTGATTTTAGTTATATTTTTCTCAGGTTTCATTTTTTTGATAATAACAGTATGAAGTGAAATATTATAGATGTAATTACATAAAAATATTAACGAATATCAAAATAAATGTATCTTCATATTATACATAAACAGTATATAAAGTTAAAAAGTTAAAAAAAGTTAAAAACCTTTGTTAAAGCCTTAGTAGTCAGCCATCTGACCTATTCTATTAGTTTATCTCTATTAGTTTGTCTTGAATTCCTACTAGGCTTAGTTAGGCGGTGTAGCACTTCATTAGTGCACCATCCTTTAATATTCTGAATAGTTTTGTCTTGCACTTAGCGTTCCTAATTATTTATCCAAGGATTAAGATTTGAATTAAAGAATTTTTTTCTATACATTTTTCCACTTTATGTTGGATATATCCTAAATAGTTTTTTAAAAATATCTTATTTATTCTTTCTTTAAGTTTCGCTTAGTTAGTAGCAGTATTTTCATTGGTGTTATTTAATGCACACGTAACATTTTATTCTTCTTTTAGTCTATTATTCCTGTAACACCTATCCAATTTAAGTTTACTAGTTATTTTAAATTAATGTTTACTGTTTATTTTAATTTGAGGCTTCATTTTCTATTTCCATAGGATCTGATTAATTCTGTTAAAACGAAATTGCTTTATCTGAATTTATTATTAAATTTAAAGAATTCTTTGTTCCAGTTTGTTTTCTATTTCTTATGATTATTAATATTGTTTCTCAAGTAAAGACGTTGTTAGTTTTTCTAATTTTTCTACTTTATCAGTGAGGTATTTATTTTTAAACATAAACTCTTTTAATGACTTAGATAATACTTCTATTTGAGTTTGTGTCGGAAGTTTTCTTAATTCTGGATTTCCAAGTGGTTAATGTTCGTCATATCAATCATATTTCTCACTTTCACTTATTGTAATTATTTCGCTTTTTTATTTTTTAGAGAATTTTCCTGTTTAAATGTTTTGTTCAAAGTTCTGTTATTTCTTAGAAGCCATTTTATATTATATAATAAAAGCATTCATTTTAGAATTTATAGGATATTACTATATATAATAGACACACCATTTAGAATATCACTATGTTTTAAAGAACATAGCATCTTAAACTTTTTAACTAAGATAGTGAATATCTTAGATTGTTTAAACTTAAGTTCCAGTTGATAAGTTATAGATATAAAGCTTTTGTAATAACTACGAATATTTTAAGATCGAAAATTTAAAAAAAGTAAATATAGTTAAGTGATAAAGTTTTCCCATTTAAAAGATAGTTAAATATTAGAGTCTCATTTTATTTAAATTTATTGATGATATTTGAATTAAACAATCTTGATTTAACTTAAATAATTAAATTCTTCAAATAAATTAGATTTGAAAAAAATTGGATACTTAGATTACACATATGAATTGAGATTTCATGCTTTCATATTAAAAGAAAGTGATTCTTTAAATTTGGAATAATAATAAAGAAAGAATTATAATTCTAAAATATTTATTATGAGATCTGTAATAAGTATCATTAATGCTTCTAGGTAGAAGAAATAATAGTTATAAACAAGTATTTTCAAAGTTATCTTAATTTTATTTTTAAAGTATGTAATTAAAATAATAAATAAAGTAGCAACGTTATCATTATTAAGTTTGTGACGAATTAATATTATTAGTTTGAATGTTCTCATTTATCAACTTAACGTTGTAGAGCCATAAAATGAGATGCATAGGTTTTTCCTAATGGGAAATCTTCTTATTATCATATTCTCGAATTTTGTTGCAAGTGTATCAGTTTTCTAAATAAATTCCAAATAAGAATTAGAAATTGATTAAGGAATAACTCCACCATACAATATATAAAAAATGTTTACAGATTATTAGATCAATTTTATTAGGAGCATACCACCAGTCAAACTCACGTACTGTTAGCGAGAACTCAAGATAAGTCAGACAAGTTTCTTTAACTCTTATCTAACTTTATCCTTGATGCCATTAGTGCGAGAGATCTCGCAATGCAATATACACAGCACCAGATTACCTACTAGTTCTTCCTACCTTAATCGTCATCCATTTTATATATATAATAAATTTTAACAAGTTAGCTATATCAATAAATCTTAGTTTTAATAATAAATATCTAGAGAAGCAGATAATAGCAAATAACTAACCTAACTAAATACAAAAATTATATATTTCTTATTATTTATCCCATTTTTTAATTCATTAATAATCAATCTAAAATAATATTCAGATAGATCTATTTAAATATTCTATAATAGTTAAATTTTCGATACCTGTTTATAAGATAAATTTGTAATTCCTATTAATAATCTTTTAATAGATAGATATTTAAACATTTAGAATTATTTAAATAGGTTAGATTTAAGTTCATCTAGTTATTATATTATAATAATAATGAATAACTCTTAGTTTAATTAATTAAGAACTTAGCTTACTTAGTGTAAACTCTGCTTGCAGTAATATAATAGAACTAACCAACTTCCTTACTTTCTTAAGTGTGGCCATACTTTCTGTAACCTCTGCTGCTAAAATTTACAGTAACGTATTGGAATAAAATGTCCTTTAGATTAGGAAGTTAATTTAGGAAATTATATAGATTTGAAAATAAATTTCTATGTTTTAGACTATGTTTAAGATTAGATTTAATAGAGCAGCAATTAATTACTGAACTAACTTAAAAAAAGCAGCATTCAAATATTAGAATAATTTCATTCATTACAGCAACAAACAACTTAACTAAGAATCAATTATCTGATATACTTAGAATCAGAACAATAACAAGTTTAGGATAAAATTATAGAAGCAAGATAAAAATGTTTAAGTGTCTCTTAGTAATGCTAAGAATCAATCTAAAAATAGTTTATTATCTAACATTAGTAGCAAGATTATTAGCAGAAATATTAGCTCGCTTAAAGCTCCATCATTTAACTATTAGCCAATTTATAAATTTTATAAATTAGTAAAGAATAAAACCAATCTCTTAAATAATGAAAGCTAAAGACACTAAATAGAGGTAAATAGTTTATGGATTAAATAAACTAATTATACATCTTTTATCCACAGTAATAAGATTAACTAGTAATTAAGACATTAAAGAAGGAAGAAGAAAGCAAAAAATTAGTAAATCAAATAATTCCGGTTTAAAATGAAAAAAAAAATTATATAAAATAAGAAATATTTAGTTTTGGCGAGTACTTGGAATAATAATATTAATTTGGAGATGAGAGTTCGAAGGAATTTTTAAACTGAAATGGGTTTTTTAAATATAAGTAAAAAGTAAAGAAAGATGAAGAATCTCTCAAAGCTTAAACCTTGCTTAAATAATTATTTGAAAGCGCTTTTGATTCGGAAGAATAAAAGCACAATTTAAATAATTGAAATGATTTCTTTTTCAAGTGAAAATAAAGAAATAAAATAATGATAAGAAATGAAAATTGAAAGTCATAAGCAAAAATAGCAAATAAATCTATTAATTTCTTAACTTTTAGAACTAATAAAGATTGCTTTCTTTTTGGATTTTATATAAAAGCTACAGCTTAAGAAGGAAAATAAACTAATATAGGTAATGTTGCAGTTTATAAAAGTAATTTAGCATAATCCTTTATTTCTGAAAACTGAAATTAAAGATGCACTTGATTAATTAATATTCCTTATAGTCAACCTTTTGGTTTTGTTATAATTATATTTAAAAATTATGCTTTTATAAGTAAAAATGAAGACCACACTATGGTAGTTGAGCTGTTAAATGAAAATCTTTGGTAATGTGACGAGAGAAGCTTTAACAATAACATAAATCAAGATGCTTTTACCGTATAAATAACGAAAACTTAAGGAATAAGAACAGATCTAGGATAAAATTCATGGTATAACTAAGGACCATTAGAGGCTCTTTGGTTTACTTTAGCTGAATTAGAATGAAAGCAATAAAAATTTATATCTCAAATATTAATATATAATATATAAAAAATAATTATTAGTTCATTTATATTTAAAAATATAATTCATATTCTAATAAAATCAGAAGACTATTTAAAATTATTTCATTAGCTAAAAATTACACTAATCTAAAATTCTTAAATAATTTAGTTTAATTGCATCAAAAGTTCATTAAAAAGGAATAAAATTATAAATTCTTATGTTTAAAAAAGTTTTTTAACGATCTTTTTAATTTATTTTTTAAATAAAATTCCAATCTATAATTTAAGATAAATGTTTAAGATTTTATTTTTTATGAAAATAATTTAAAAAAATTGAAAAATAAATAAAAATAGAACGATAATTTTTTAAACGCTTGGATCTTTTATTTTTTTATTTATTTTTAGATTCTCTAAATATCTTTTATAATTTTGATAGTTTTAATAACTCTATTAAAAGGTCTTAGAATTAACATTTTTCATCAACTTATATAATAAATCTAATAAATTAAATTTTATTATTTAGTTTAAATTTGTTTCAAAAATTAAATTTTGATTTAAGAACAAAAAAAATAAATTTAAGTTGAATGAAAAGCACCATTTTACTTCTTAAATCATTATTTTATCTTATTTAGGAAATCTTTTTTACTTAAAGACTAAAATTTATAACTTTTGCTATATTAATTGCTGCAATAAATTTTTTTATTTTTTATCTATTATGAATAAGAAATTTTTTTTTTAGAAATATCGATTAAATAATTATTTGAAAAAAAACTTTAATATAAGCGAGAAAATTTAATACTATAGAAGTTTATAATACTGAAATATTAAAGGACGTCGTAGGACTTCATTAATCCGATTTCCTTGTCTCTCCCTCAAAAAATAATTTTCCGTTTAGTTTCTTCTCCAGTTGTTATTCTCCTCGTTGAATCTTGAATTATTTAATTTCTTTCTATAAATTTGTCCTGTTCTTGTTGGTCAGAAGCAGAAGAGTTCTTCTAATATTTGTTTTTTATTAATTCTTTCAATATCTGCCTTCTTTCAGCATTTTCTTCAGCAGTTATTCTTCTAGCATATGTAGCATTATGGATCTTTCTAAAATAGGAATATATCTTATTTATCTCTTATTATTAATATTCCGTTTCGATTTCCATTGGAATACTTGATTATATTTGTTATTATTCTAATTTTTCCTAAAGTTATTTTATTTCGTATTAAAGTTTAGAAAATTGGAATTAAAACATTTGAGGATATTCACTAAATTTTTTATCAATTTATTCCAATTTAATTTCTATTTCCGATTCGAATTTATCGATTGCTTCTTCCAATGATGGAAATTAATGATCTAATGATTAAATCAATTCTTCGTACATTTTTTCTAGTTTTTCTATCCTTTATCTTTGTTATTTTAATTCGAATTATATATTAGTAATTCGTTGTTACACAGATTATGCAAAGCTTCGTTAGATTCTATTTCTTAATATTATTGATGCTCTTATTCATTTATGCTAGATTATTATTCTTTTTTTACGAAAGTGCCAAGAGAGGATTATTTCTTATGTGCCATTTTATATCATAATTAAATTAAAAAAAATTGGAATATAATTATAAATTATATTCTTCAAAAATAAACATTAAATTAAATGAAAAATGTTTTGCTTGCTCTGGAGCAGAATAGTAAGGATCTGCACATGCTTTAATTTACAATACATAATGTAATCACAGTCAGTTCTGTTGAGGGATTTATCTTCGCCCAATTTCATGAATTGCCAAGATAAGTAATGCTCTATAATTGTATTCGGGACGAACATAAATTAAGCTCGATCACCCTTATCTAAACCTGCTTCAAATAGAAAAATTAATTACTTCACTCCAAAAAAAACTCAGACGATTAGCCATTGAACCTTGATTTCGAAGAACGCATCATTCTCATTATTCCATATTTAACTATTTAAAAAATAAGCATAAATAATAGCTGATTAAAGTAGTTTTACGCTTAAAAAGTTTATACATTTTCAAGTTCAGGTTTATAAGTTACTCCTATTTTCCCTTTAATTATATGATATAGTCTGAAGATCTTAAATCTTCGTTATCTTCTCCTTCATATACTAATTTTATCTAATCCTGTTTATCTTTAATTATCAATTTTTATATTTAAGTTTTTTCTATAACTATTATAAAATTTCTATGCTTAAAACCATTACTCCACTATTTTGGCGCTAATAATAATAAAATATAAATTTAAATTTTCCTTTTTGAGAAATTTCAACCCCGTCCGGAAGACAGCACTTCATGCTTCCCGCTGTTAAATAAAAATATTTGGCAGCGCCAATTTTAGCGAGATTGGGAACTTGAAATTTTCCAAGTTTAGCTTGCTCTCCTTTTCTGTTCTTGTCTTATCGCATCTTTCTTGATTTTATATATTTATCCACTTGGATTACAATACATTCAGTTTAATCTTACTTCTTCTTTTTTCTTGGATCCAATAGTTCACTTTTTTCTGCTAGAATTTCTTACATTTCCAATATAAATGTTACAAGTTTCCACAACAAAAGTGTTTTTTCTAATCTTTATTTACCTCTATTTTCTTTAAAGCTTTCTTATAATTTCTTCTTCAATCAACATTGGATCACTTTTATTCTCTCTTATCTCCATTTTAAGTTGTAATTTTTGCTAGCTTTCTTCTATTTTCTCTACTTTTTTTCCAATTTCTGTCTGCTTCTATTGCTAACTTTAAGATTTTTTTTCTGATCTTATGAAATACTTCAGAAAGCATTTAAATCTCTTTCCTGGGACTTGCGTCTTGATTCAATTTTCACTAGTTTGGCACTAAAGGCTTAATAAGCTTTACATAGGAAAATAATTTGCTTTATTTTCTCATATTTATACTTTATTTTGAAAAATAAAATTGAAGCAAAAGTTATTAATTTTGGATATAATTTAAACTTATTTTCACTAGCATAATTATTTTAATGGTTATAAATTAAAAAAAATTATAGATATTTTACTTGCTTTGGCTAATTAAAAAAGTAATAAATTTGTTTTTTATCGTTTTTTGTATCTTATATTAATAAAAGTATGAAAGATTCTGCTTAAGATAAATATATGAAAGTAGTTCATAAAAAATGAAAGATGCTCTTTAATAGGAAAGAAACAAAAATATTGCTAATTTTTTACAATGATTAGCGAACAATGCTTGAGGACAGCTTTTTTCTTGTCGTGCTGCTTTCTCTTAGAGAACTCTTTTAAATATAAAGGGGATCTACTACCCCCAGAGCGACGAACTAAGCAAGAATCAGGGTAGGAGTCAAGAAAATAGAACTGGAGGAATCAGATTAGAAGACAGAATTTCCAAGAAAATGAAAGCATTAAGGTAACTTCCAATAAGAAATTTTACAACTTTAAAAACTTAATTTAAAGAGCTGCGTACTAATGAGGTGGTACGCGCTCTATAATTCAATTTGTTTATTATTTATTTATTTATAAACAAAACAAAACAAAAAATGTTCGCTAAAAATATATAATATAGTTAAGTTATAGCAATCAATATATAACTTAAAAATTTTAATTACTTTATACTCATTTTATTTATATAGTTGAATAATTATTTTCATATATTCTAACATGTTGCAATGTGATAAATATATCAGTACTTATAATTTTATTAATAGGAATTTATCTTTTCTTTATACCTTTAAGTACCCTTATGGATTTAGCAGTCGATATTTTTTGTTATCGAGTAATGAGATTTAAACCCATTTATTGAAAGTTTTATTAGCACAGAATCTATTGATTAGTCATCAAAGGGAAAAGCCTAATAAATTCTATTTTATAGTACCTAACAATTAAATTTAATAGATATAAATAATATTCATTTTATTTATAGATAGTTAATTTATAACATTTTAAATTACCTTACAAGTTTCATTAGTATTCATTATTGAATACTAAGATAAAAGCCCTTTCAAATTATTTATTCTATTATCTAGTATAATTTAAATAGTTCCGACTTAAAATAAAAGTTCTCTTTTAGGGATTTTCTATTAACTTTATTTTCATTAATTAATTTTAACTATAAGGGTTAGGATCATCTTTAATTAGAGGAAATGTTTCCTCAAATTAAAGACAATAAAAGTTTTTATATTCAATACTCAACTGTACATGTCTTCATCTGAATCAATTTCAAACTGAGATAATTCTTCTTTCTCTTCAATAAGCTCATAGAATTGTTCTTCCATCTTCTTGTAATTTTTCTCCAGCTTCTCTAAACATATTCTAAGGTCATTGTTGTCCTTTTAAAGCTATTTATTCTGTTACTATTAATTACCAAGATCCTGTTTGATTAGTGTCACACTTGAATCATCTAATATCAGCTTCTTTCTGTAAATACCTCCAAAGTAGTTACAATAGAGCCTCCTCGATGTTCCAAATTATTTACGGTGCTGCTCAAGCACTCTTCTTCACTTCGGACATTACCTCCAAAAATGTCCAGCCTTCTGACAACAATAGCAACGTTTTATTAAGGGCTTGAATTAAAATTTTTATTCTGTTTACATTTTTTCAATTTCTATCTTTTCTGATTGAAGTTAGTTTTTTTTGATTGGTAATCGAATTTCTTCTTTAATTTTCTATTGATTTGCTTTTAGGTTTTTTTCTAATAGTTCAAATTAGGAAGTTAAGGCTTCAGTTTAAAACTAAACTTTACTTACCAAGTCTTGATCTTCCTTTTTTCTATCTTACAAAAGAAGCCGAAGATTCAAGTTTTCCGCTTTCAGGATCTATATTTCGGTATTCATTTTCTCAATTAATGAATAAAGCTGAATAATGTCTTGCTCGTGTGGTTTCTCAAGCTTTTTCAGTTTGCTAGGAAATTCCGTATTTCCCAATCCTTAACAGGAGTAGATTTATCTTTTTTGAATTCTTGGTTCTTGTTAGTTAACTGAGACTTAAGATTGATCTTTAAGGTTAGAATTCAAGGTTTAGATTCCCGGTTTATTTTCCATTTTCCTTAGATTAAAATTACTTTACTCTCATTTTAATAAATTTTGTTAAATAATAAAACTGATTTATTATATAGTGGTCTGCTAAATATAAAACTAAATAATAAGGAGTATTTAATCTTATCAATTTAATGGTTTTTTAAAAGTTATCATTCCTTAGGTCTACTTTAAAGCAACCTTATTTATTTTTTCTTTTTCTGTCTGATTTCTATTAAGTTTTTAAAAATGTATTATATTATATTAAAAGTAATTTACCTTTTATTAAGTCAATTCTATTTATATATGAATGAATGAATTAACTATTAACTTTGAGAGTTGAGGACTGCTTAGCTCTCATCGTGGTACTTTCTCTTAACGATTTCTTTATGGACATAATGGGGAAATATTATTGAACTGTCTAAATATATAACCTTAAGAGAATCTCAGGTTGAGATTCTAAATCTTGAAGGAAAGGCTATGAAAGATCCTCCAACCTTAGTAGAAGCTTGAAATATTTGATTATAGGGTTTTCTTTTTTATTCGTGGTGGTTCCTTTTTGCAGAAACTGATCAGCTGCTGAAAATTTATTGAATTTTTGAAATTGCTCTTACTCTTATAAATAATAATTGTCTTTTTCGATTATTAAAATTCTAATTTAACTTCTTATTTTATTTTGTCTTAATTCGATGAAAAAGTTCCAATTATTTTTTCTTCCTTTCAGTTTAATCTACTGATCTTACTTTTATTATTTGAAGCTTAGTTATTTTCTATTATTCCCTAAATTATGTATTTATTTCAAGATACTATTGCACATATTCTAGTCTTATTAATATCATTTTAAACATTAAAATACAAAGCTTAGAAGGATTATAAACTCCTTGCTTTTTCTTGATTGATATTTATCAGATTTCGATCCCATTATATAAATAGTTTCTAGCTATAATAATTTTGTAGTACTTATATAAAATTAAGAATGTCTGATATATTTTCTCTTTATTTATAAAATAAAAAATGATACCCCAAACGAAATATATAAATAAGAAAAAGGAAACTGAATTTTAATTTAACTAAGGATAAATATTCAAATATTGCTTTTTAACTTTTATACTAAGTAATTCTTTAAAGCATCGAAGGTTTAAAATTAGTATATTTTTTAATCTACATTTAAAAGATAAAATATCAAGTATAATTATTAAGTAAATAATCTGGATAGAGAGGAACAATCCTCCGACTGAGAATAACATAAACTCTGGAAACAGAAGAAGTAAAACTAGCAAATTTTCAATTACTAAGAAAAGATAAGAGAGATTTTGAAATTTATAGAAGAGTTGAAATAAGAAGCATCATGTATAAATAGTAATTACTCTAAATAAAGTTTGAAAATAATAGCAGAATTATCTTTAATTTCTTATTAATTTAATTTAGAAGGTTCAATGATAGCTAAAGTATCTGAGTTATAATAAAATAGATTTAAAAAAAATTAAAGAAATAAAAAATTGAAAAAATTTGAAAATTTGAATATCCAAAACTAAACGAATAGAGAAGTTAAAGCGATATTAATGATTTAATTAAGTTTGGCATATAATAAAATGTCGCCTAAGTTTTAAATAAATAAAAAAATTAGGATAAAAAAACATGGTATAACTCACAATATTATATATAAATAACAGTAGAGTCAGTAAAAGATAGTAGAATTATAATTTAAATAAGGAAGAATTTCTATCCACTAAAAAAATTAAATAGGAATAAGAAAATAAAATGGTTGTTAGGACTAGGTTAAAACCCAGGTAAAGCATATATATTTAAAATAATTACTCAAAATAATAAAAATAATATTTTTACTAAAATTTTGGTTATTTGATATTATTAAGATTAATTTATCTAGTTTATTATATTAGAAATATAAAAAAAATGGCAGAAGGTCTCAGGAAGGGTTTTTTTCCAGCTCCATAGAAAAAGGAAAAAAAACCAGAGACTTCTAATTCTTATCCTACCACGTCTTCTTTAATAATATAATAATTTTCTTAGGCTCTTTAACCCCCAAATTTAGAAAAATAAAGATAATCTTAAATTGAATAAGAAATTAAATCAACAGAAACTGACTAAAGTAAGCGAGACTTTTTACTCCCATAGCCACGATCAAGCAACTACATGAAAAGTGGTAACTAAAAAATAATGTAGAAATAGAAAAATGATGAATAGCTAATAATAGAATAACTTATGAAATCTATCCGTAACCTATAAGAAGAAGTTTAAATATTAAAGAAAGAAAACCAAAAATTACTATAGAAAAGTTAAAACAATGAAGAAAGATTAATGAAACAGGAAATCGAAGTGAAACTTTTGGGAGAAAAAAGAATTTAACCTTAAACTTTAGCTGAAAATAAAATGGAACTAGAATACACAAAACCCTTAGAGATAACTCCTCCCAGAAGGATCGTCAAGCTGTGCTACCTGTGCAAATCAAAATTCCACACATACAAGAGATGCAAGATATATTTGGATAAACAGAGAAGAAACAGTGAAGAGATTTGGAGAGAACTTTCAAGAATTTATGTAGACAAGGATGGAAGAATATTTAGAAGGAGGCTTTTTCAAGGGAGTGCCAGAACTCCAAAAAAACTGGGAGTCCCGAACTTTTATTTTAAACCTCAAGGAACGAACTCTGGAGGTATGTATTGAAGGGGTTTAAAATCCCCGGAGATACGAACACTTTAATTTAGTATATTATTATTATTATTATTATATTAGAAATAAATAAAATTTTATCAAATATAAAAAAATAAGAAAAAATACTCGGAATCTTTTAATAAATTTTTTGAATTTATATATTTGAGTTTCACATTAAAGAGGAATTTTTTATAATCATAGATAAAAAAATTTAAATTGAAAAAGTGCTTTTTTAGCTAAAATTTTTTTTCTTCAAAATTTCAAAATTTCAAAATTTTAATTAATTTATGTAGATGCTAAATTGAAATTTTAATTCTCTATAAAAGATTGAAAAAATTAGAATTATTCTATTTAATCCAATTTGTAAATATATAATTTTTTTTAAATAAATATTTTAAATTAGATATTTTAAAAATTTAATTTAGATAAGTAATCAAGGATATTAATGTTTAATAAAGATAGTTTTATAAAATAAAAAAAAAGTAAAAAAATACTTTCAATATAAATTATTTTAATAAAGTTATCATTTTTATTAAAATTATTTTATTTAAGTTCACGTTTAGTTCTCATTGTTTTTTATTCACTTCTTAGCTTAATAATAAATGCTCATATTGATTATATTTATTTTTCATTTTTTTATATTAGAAATTTGGAAAATTTAGTATAAATTTTTAATACTCAATCTGATTTAAAAATTTAGTTTTAGCACTAAAAATAATTTAAAAATTTTAAGTTAATAAATAATCTTATCTAGAGTATAAATTCTATTAAAAGCAGTTACTTATTTTAATTATTTAAATCATTTATCTTCAGTTATCTGAAAAATAAGGTCTATCAAATTAAAATTTTTTTGCTTAGTTTTGATTTCATTTTTTTCATTTTCAATTATAGAAAATTTCTTTTTCTTGATATAATGAAATTCTCCATTAAATAAAAAAAATTTATTTTAGTTCTTTCTTAATCTATATTTAATAAGAACGAACGATTTATTTCTCTATGGATAATATAAGTTTACGATTATAAAAAAAAGAAAGATACAAAAGGTATTTTAAAAGTTTTATAAGCTTTAAATAATTAAAGGCACATAAATCCATAATAATACTATGAAAAAGAAAAAAATAATCAGTAAAGAAAGATAAAGTAAAGTATTATATTAAGAGGCACATTAATTTTACTTGTTTGTAAAAATAAATTTATAGTTTTTCAAAATTTTATTAATTTAAAAAAAGAAATCAAAAGATTTAAAAAAGGTTATTAAAAAAATAAAAGATAACTCTAAAAGCAAACTTAATTTTTCAAGAATAAGTATCAAAAAGAAATTTATGATACTTTCGAATTTTGCAATAAATCTAAATAATATAATTCATAATTTTGGTCAGCAAAAAAGAATAAGAATAGATTATAGAATAAATATTTAAAGCAGATCTTAGAATTTAAAATTTTAATAATCAAAAAGAAAAAAAATGTTAGAGTGTAGACTAAAAAATATAAAAAAATAAAATAGTGAATAAAGATGAAATTAGGCAATAAATAGAAATATTTTCAGAATAAGTAAAATTTTTTCTAATAAAAAGAAATAATAATAAGAGAATAGTAGACACCAAAAAATTTAACGAATATATACCGAAGATATTAAATTAGGTAAAAACATAGCAATACTACCAAAGAATATTTATAAAAAAATGGAAAATGACCAAAGGAGGGAGTATTAGTAGTTAATCTGATGCAGTGTATGCAACATTGCGAGTGATCTCCCACTTGGTACAACCACAGATAAAGGTGGACAAGCTCGTATGAGATAAACCTAACTTGCCCAAAGATTCTAGCTAGAACCATGAATGTTGACTGATAATGTGGTCCTAGTAAAATTTTTAATAATCTGCATAAAATTTTACGAATGCTGCATGATGGATCCACTCATATACTCAATTTAATCAATTTCTAATTCTTATTGTAAATTTATTTTAGAAAGATGAAGCATTTACAACAAAATTCAAGAAGATGATAATAATAAGTATCGCAATTAGGGGGAAATATACTGTTTCATTTGATGGCTATACTATAACAAATTGATAAATGAGAACATTTAAGATAAATATTAAATAAATAAATTGGATTATAGAGCGCGTAGAACTCTCGTTGGTGTGCAGCTCTTTAAATTAATTTTATTTAATGTCAAAAAAAAATTTAGGTCTCTCTGTCCTTGTTTCCTCTTCCTGCAGTACGGCCCTGTAGTTTTTCCTTCCAAAGCATAGGATGCAATATGCGATTACGGGTACATTTCCCCGACCTATGATGAAGAAAGTTTCCTCCTGGCATTCAGAGTTAATGAAAAATGTCAAAAGAATTTTTCGTTCTTTGACGAGAATTGGCTCAAGATCATAAAGTTATATATTTAGATGAAATAAAAATGAGGAAATAATTTTGAAAAGCTCATATTATAAAATACTAATAATTTAAAAAAGATTAAAAGTATAAAAATTTAAATATTTGGATATTTTAGTCTGTTTGTAAGAATTGTAACTAAAATAGATATCATTAGTATTCTAGGAGTATTTATTAGCTATTTTTAGTTATTGCTATGTACTCATTAAGAGTTAAAGAAAATTATTAATTTAATAAAAAAATAACTAAAAAGTAAGTTTAAGCAACTTAAAATCTAAAATCGAAAGAATGTAAAATTTTTAGTAGATGAAAAGCTTTTTAGAACAATTATTTAAAATTAATTTCTTTTTGCATTTATTCATTTATGAAAACTAAAATATTTTATCATAAGCATTATAAATCAAAATTTTAACTTATTTTAAATTTGAAAATTTTTTTTCTTGAGATTATATCTTAAAAATACTAAAGCATTGTTGTAACTGAAAATATTAATTTAAGATATCTCCTTGCTAGGCTAAATTATTTTACTTATCTAACGATAAAATAAAATATTCTCTTAGAATAAAATTCCTTTCATTAATAGTCATAATTGTAAAGTAACTTAGCTTTGATAGATATTTTTAACACGAATTAAGTGTTTCTTATGCTTTAGGGAATACAAAATTCAGATTTTGAAATGTGGTTAAATAATTTGATTAAATAAATAAATAAATTTGATTATAGAGCGCGTAGCACTCTCGTTGGTGCACAGCTCTTTAAAAAAAATGTTTCATACTGACAAGAATGTTTGTTACTGATAAAATTATCAGATACTGATAAACCTTGTTCAATACTGGTATAATTATTCAGTACTGATAAAAATGTTCAATACTGATATAATTTGAGAATACTCGTAATCTTTAATACTTGCTGGAGGTCCAAGGACATGGTAGGATTGTGTCTCATTACATCACCAAAGCAGAGGACGACATGTGTCAATTATGGGTACTTAAATTCCCCAACCTCTGATGAAGATGACCTTGTTGTTCACCTTCGAACAACTATGGCGGTTTTAAAAAAATTTAATATTTAATAAAATGATTATCTTAATTTTTTATTATGTATTATAAAGCCTATAGTGCTAAAAAATTTCTATAAGATTATAAGTTCTCTTTACTTTTAAATTTATGAGACTTATTATTTTAGAATATAATCCAAGCATAATTAACTCATAATTATTTTATGCATTTTACTAAGTAAGATTTTCACTTTTTCCTTCAAATAAAATTTTTTCCTTTCTTATTTTATAAAAAAACTGGAGATAGAAAATTGAAAAAATAATTCATGTTCTATCATATAAACAAATCACTAGAATAAAAAATTATGATATACTTATAATTTACTTTTTTAATCAACTTTATATTGTAAAAATACTTTAATTTTATCAACTTTATATTATAATATTCAATAATTTGAAAACTTAAAACTAGAAAAATTGTTTGAAATTATAGAATGTTTTCGATCTAGGTTAGGTAGAGTAATTGAAATGTGGCCTTTATAGTTTTTATTGTATGTTTAATGCTTTAATTATATAAATTTAGCTAGATAGTTTACAAAGGGATAAACTTAAAATTGTATTTAAAATTTTTAAATAAAATAAGAGATAAAAAGGTTAAAAGTATACATCATTTATAAAAATATTTAATAATAATATATTTAAATACTGAGAGTTTTAGCTTTCCTAGGCTTTGAATTAGGTGTCTTCTGTCATTTTTTAAGTGAATCATACCACGACCTTTTTTATATGTGATTGGTTACCACTAATAACTATATTCAGTTCTTGATAGAATTTTCTATTTATTGATTCCATTTTCCGTTATTCAGATTTTATTAAGACTTCTTCATGTTCTTCATTCTTCATCTATCCTTAGTTGCTTTCAGGTTCAGCAATTACGTAAATATGGAAATTTGAATTGTAGTAATAACAGTTTTTGATTGGTTTTTCTGGCTTTGTTTCTAAAGCACTCTTTTTCAATTTATCTATTCGCCTTTGTATTTTTTGTATTTTTTCTAATTATTTTCTTAATAATTAATTTAACTTTTTTCATTTTCTATTACCATTTTTTGTTCTTTATTGAATATTATTTATGATTAACTGACAAACTATTATTAATATCTCATTTTTTTAGTTGTCAATATTATTCATTAATTTTCAGATTTTTCCCCTTAATTTAAAAATTTCTTTTCTACTTTTAGATTAGTTTATATATTTAATCTGTTTTTAGAGCTTTGGTCAATTTCATTTTAGGATTTTTCTATCTCTGCAGTTCTGATAATAACTTTACATTCTGATGAAGAAATTTATTCCTCTTTTTACTATTTTTTCCTCCATTTATTTTACTACTTTTCTTCTTAAATTTTTAAGTTATTTTTTTGAGAAATGAACAAATTATCACATTTTAATTTAAAAATATTTAATTTAAGCAAATAACAGTAATAGTTGTAGAATTATAATTAAAAGGAATTTTATTTAAAATAACTTTATTTAGTCTTATTTTATCTTTAATTTAGATACATTTAAGTTTAAATAAAACCAATTTAAAGGTCTAGATTTTTTTTAAGATTTATTGTCTGTTTTAAGTTATTGATTGATTGGATTGATTGAATAAAAATGTTTGCAGTGTCTGTCAAACTATTACTTAAGTAAAAGTTTAAAAATTTTAGGGGCCTGATTTTTAACGAGCATTAGAACTCCAGTAAATTACACATCGTGTCCTCCTTCTTTTTTCATAGTTTATTCTTGTTTTATCTAAAATTTCTTCCAGTTCTAGATTATTTTTCAGTCAGAAATCTATTCCATTTTTCCTGCCTCATATCTGATTCTTTCTTTTTCTTATCAGCTATTAAATTTGTTTTTTTCAAGACTGTTCTTCGACTTTTCTGAACTCGTAGCAAATCTTCCATAAATATCTTTGACTCTTGCAGTAGTAGCACATTTTCTTTACTATCTATGCTTCTTATTTTTTTTCATTACTAAAGATCTTTTTTCTATTTCTATTTTTTCATAAATTATCCTTAAGATTGGTTAATTTTGCTGACTTTAGGAATTCTTCTAGTTCAAAATAGTCTTTTCATCTGATAATTTTTACTCTTGAATTTTATTAACTTGGGAGTTTGTCTGGTAAATTAAGCTCCTTAGTATTTCCAAAGGGCGTCTAGTTCTCTCTTGGTTTTCCATCCTGAGGTCTTAAGTCTCTTGAGGTTCGTGCTAGATCTGTTCAGCTACCCTCTCGTTCTCCTTACGAGTTTCTTAGCCTCTTCCTGGATGTTTAAGACTACCTTTTTGAGCTGCCCCATGCTCATCTGGCCATAAAGGCTATACTCGGAAATCTCCTGGTGTAGGGCAGACTTCAGCTATTTCCGTGGTTTCTCCTCCGTTGTAGACATTTCTGTGTGGGTTATTTTTATTAACTATTTCTGTTCCTCATAGCTTTACTGTGCTCCGGATTGTCACTTTTTAGGAACAGGAAATTTTTTTTCTGAAATCTGACAATTTTTTTATTTTTGTTTTAAATTATTAAAAAAAATTTATTATACTTATTAATTGTAAATATTATAATATTTAATTCAAAAGTTTTATGCTTAGTAAAGGAATATATATCTTGATTAATTTTTTGTCTGAATAATTTTATGTCAAACTTTTTAAATTAGCTTTCTGTAAGTATCTCAAACTCCTCAATTTTAAATTTTTGGCCATATTATATTGAAAAATATTAATATTTTTTAATCTTTTCTTTTCTATCTTCCTCAGTCTTAATTAATTTCCTGAATATATATATTTTTTTTAAGTATATTTTAACTTAATCTACCTTTTTTAATCTACTCAAATTTAATATAAACTTAGTATATTTTTGTTTAATTTAAACTTCTTTCAATCTTTAAAAAATATTTTCTTATCTTTAAAATATTGAAACATCATTTTAAAAATAAGCTTGAAATATTAAAAAAACTAAGTTGTTCCTAACAAGTTAAAATTTTTTCGAATTAGTATAGACTTAATAAATGTATATGACTATTTTAATAAATTTAATTTCCTTTCTTTGAAAAATTTTTAGATTTTTTTTCTTATTTTTTTTAATAAAAAAAATTAATTTAATAATGATTTTTAAATTAATTTAAAACAAATTAATTCATTTAGTGTTAAGCTATAAATTCTTTAAACTAGATCTAAATAAACTTCTGCTTTTTATAATTTGTTTATTTCGTTTAGATAATTATTTTCTATATTATTTAATTTAGGTTACTATTTCTGTCTACTTATTTTAAATTTATCTTTATTTAAAGTGTTTTTTAAATGTTTCCTCTTCTAAATTCAAAAAAACTATTAGTTTATTTTTATCAAAATTATTGTTATGTTTATTAAAGATTAAAAATTGAGATATGAAGCTTCTAAAAAGGATAACCTTATTAAACTTTTTCAAAAGGAAATAAAATATTTATAATATTATTCTAGATTTTAAAACAAGTTTAGAAATGGTATAATAAAGTGTTTTTTAATTTACAATATAATATGTATATATATGCTAATTTTCTACTATCTTAAATATTAATTTTTATTTTCTCAAAGAGAAATTCCTAGGATCTTTATTTTTAAATTTTTTAAGATAAGATAAGATAATTAAAGTGATATATCCATTGATTGGTTTATCACTGATAAGTTTATAAGTTCTTTTATGAGATGATAGGTTTGCTTCATACGATCATAGGATCATTGCAGTTTTCTTCAGAGCTCACTTCTTCTATTGTGTAACGGCTTGTGCCTATTTAGCCTTTCTTGACCATAGGAATATAGACTCTAATCTCAATTTGGTCCAAACATTTATTTTGCTCTTCATTTTTGAGCATTTACTATATCTAAAATTAATTAATCTCCACTGTATATATTATTCTTGTTGATCTTTCCTTCTGAAGAGCATATAATTTAGTCATAATATTTCATATCTTTTAGGTATTTAGTTCTTGTTTCTTCTAAAAACATCAGCATCTTCTAAAAATATGCCCAATCTTCTAACATTAGAAGTATATTTTTTAAATTCTTTATGTCATTACCTATTTTTATACGTTTTGACATTTTTATAATTTTTTCTATTTCAAAAGATTTTTGCAATCTGCTTTTCAATTACCATAAGACTGCTATTAGGATTTTGATGGATAACGAGTTATACATAATTTTACAGCTTATTTATTTCTTCTATTTTTACTCTGTTTTTTCCAGTTCTTAATTAACTTGCGACATTAAAACCTTAGTGTTAATTTCCGTTTTTAGTCACTAGTTTTCATTTTATAGTTGTTGTATAGTATAGATTAGATAATTGATTCTTTAACATAAGTCTTAGAATTATTGCTAAAGTTGTTTATTTGCTGCCCCAATGAAGTAAATTTCAATGAGCAAGCTTTATTACTCGATATCCTGTTAGTTCTTCCCTTGTTATTTCTTGGAGTCATTTTTTATATCTAACATTTAGTTAAAAATATAAATAAATGAACTAAAACTAATAAGATACAAAAGTTCGTGGCTGGTGGTCGTTGTTGAGTTGAAGATTACTTTTTTTAACTAAAATAACTAAGAAATAATAAATCTTGACCCCAATATACAATGCATGCTAAATCTTCATTATATTGCTTTATTTATTTATACCATAGACAAATTCTTTTTACTTATATGTAATTAATGTGGTTTAGCTCAAATAATTTATAAATTTTAACGACATTATCCAAAATTCTTTTTTAGTTCGGAGTTGAGGAAAAATGATTTATTTAAAAAAAAGGATAAGGATAAAATTAAGTTTATAGTCTTATAGAAGAGCTCCAGGTTTCACTTGTTTTTATTCCTGCTCTTTCCTGAACTAAAGGACTGCGTAGGACTACATTAGTCCGCCATCCTTGTCTCTCCCTCATCCACTAATTATCGTTATAGTTTCTTCTTCCATTTTTATAAAACTCGTTGTTTCTTGAGTTGTAGAATTTCTTTCTGTATACTTATCCTGTTCTTGTTGGTCATATTCTGAAAAGTTAGTCTAATATTTATTACTTGTTAATTTTTTCAATTTCATGTTTCTTCCAGCAATGATTTTTCTAGCATAAATAGCACCGAATCTTTTTGCGATAATAATTGATCTTATTTATTTCTTATCATTAGAATTCCATTCGATTTCCATTGGGATATTTGATTATTAATCTTATTAATCTTATAATTTTTAAATTATTACTTGTTATTATTCTTGTTTTTCTTAAAGTTGCTTTATTTGATATTCAATTTAAGAAAAATGAAATTGGAACATTTGAGGGACTTCGTTAAATTATTTATCAATTTATTCCAATTTAATTACTATTTACGATTAGATTTTATTTAATGATTCATCTATGGATGGGAATTATAGGTTTAATTATTCCATTAATTTTTATAGTAAGTTTTCTAAATTTTATATTTTTTATCTTTGTTTTTTCAAGTCATATTGGATATTTGATATCCTTTGCTGAACTGATTATGCAAAGGATTCCTTAGATTATTAATCTTTATCTTATTAAGGCTATTCTTCAATTAAATTAGGTTATTCTTATTTTTTCAAGTATTCGTTAATAGAAGTCTATTATTTCTTAGGTGCCATTTTATATTATATAATAATCCGACTTTGATAGGGATTTGAAACATCTATTATGAAGTATGCATTCTTTACTAATGGTGGCTTGTTTGCAGAAATTAAATAGTAGAATATTTCCATTTCTTCAATTAAGTGATCACTAAGAAAGAATAGGAAACGAGAGCTTAGCTATCCTAAAGATTTTCAAGTTAATTATTAATCATATAAATAAAACTTCATTAAACAATTTTAATTAGAAACATTTTTATTTAATATTTTTTAATTGAAGAATTTGGTGTAATAATTTATTTTATCTATTGATTTAAGATATAAACTTCAAATTGTTTTAATTCTTAAAAAAGTTTTTTCTAAATAAATAGTTGTTCGTTAAGCAAAATTTAAACTCTACTAGGAAATAATTTTTTTTAATTTTTAGTAATTATTAGTTTCTAATTTTCTTTCTTTACTATAGTAAAACATTGAAATAATATTCTGTTATAATGGTTTCACACACTAACATGTTATTTTCTTAAAAGTTTTATTACTATAAATTCCTCATATTTTTCTTGTTTCTGAATTATATGTTCTTACCTTAGTTATATTAAAGCTTATTGAAAAGCATCATTGTCTTCATCTTCTTATAATAGAATTCTGCAACCCGATTTATTCATATATAAATTGTTTATGCTTTCTTCGTCTTCTACTAATTTATTGAAATACTATGCTTTCAAATTTGTTTCTTCTATTTAATTTATCATTAGATTCACAAAAAAATTAAAAAAAAAGACTAATCTTATTCTCGTTTCCAGTTTTTTTTCTTAAAACCTAAAATTTATTTTTTTCCTTCTTTCTGTAATATCAGTATCTCTTAAGTTATTTTCATTCTTTACTGCAAATTGAAATTTAATGTTCAATATCCATAAAATCACTATAAATAAAGGTTAAGGTTATTATTTTTTTTGAAGTTTATCCTAAAATTAATATGCCAAGAAGATTTATTGTCAAAAATTTATTATTATATATATAAATAAATATGGAGGAGCAATCCTCCAACTAACATTGACTTAAGATCTGGTACTAGGAAGTACCCATAGGCGAAGAACTGAACAAGAATTTTGGTAGGACCAAGAGAGAAAACAAAGACTAAAGGAGCATCAAGTTACATTTTGATGAAAGATTTCAGATACTAAGATCTTTAAGGTGCATTCCGATCACGCCCTATAGAAGACTAGACTCACAAAGGATGCTAGCACTGTGGAAGACTTAAAAAATAATTTTTTTTCGACTTTAAAAACCTTTATTAAAAAGCTGCGCGCCTTTGAGGTACTACGCTTTCTCTAATTTTATTTATGCAAGACTTATTTTTAGCTGCATTTTGAATATAATATTACATTTTGCGAAGCTTTCTAAGCATTGCTAAATCTATCAACTCCTGAGAATTTAAAACAAAGTTTGACTTAGATAGTCATTTTATAAATAATGAAATTAATTTATATAATTGAATCAATATTATTAGATTCATATCCTTTTTTATTTAAGTTAGTAAGCTTTTACTCATAAAGCAACTTTACTAAAGACTTCTTAAAGATTAGTGGTTTTTCATTTTTCCCTTCACTTTAGCTCATCTATATAGTTTTTCTATATTTAATAAACAAATAGTTTACTTTATTCTCATGTCTACTATTATTTGAGTTAGAAATCGTTAGCATTCAATAGTTTCTTTGCTAAAGTAAGCTTTTTAAAAAATATTCTAGATATAATAAATATAGAATTTCATTTATTTTTAATAAAATATTCAGAAATATCTTTGCTTGTGTTTTGGTTTCTCAACGAATATTTATCTAATTATATTTATTCTGCTTATCAATCTAATTGTAATATGTTTTCTCGTTTTCTAGTTTTCCAAAATTAATTCATAAAATATCATCTTCCCTTTGAAAAGCCTAGATCTTTCTCTAGATATTGAAATTACTTAGTTATTGCTTTTATAAGTAACAGAGCAAGATAAATCTTCAAAAATTGCTGTTTGGATACAAAGATATAGTAATTTTACAAGCTTAAATTAAAAGAAAAGCAACAAATGTCTTTTTTCCTAAAATTACTAAAACCTTTTGATATCATCAGCTAAATAAGTAGCAAGATAACTTAAAGAGTACATTTATAATTATCAAAATACTAGTTTATGTGCAAACAAAAAACTCATTATAACTCATATCATTCCATTATTTCTAAGATGTAATGACACTTAAGGGAAAATACTCTAGCAGAGTTAGTTCTAGAACTGTTGATTCTATTTTAAAGATTTTAAATAATATGAAAATAAAATAGCGTCTGCATGCAAATAAATTATGCTATACTTATTATTTAAATAAATTTACAGTATAAAAATAGAATAAGAAACATTAATATATTATGATGAATTTATTTAAGATAAAGCTTACTATATAAAATCTAATAAAGTATGTCTATATTTATTAAATACTTTAACTAATAAATTCTTTATAATTAAAATGTCTAAGCAATGAGAAAATAATTTAAGGTATCAAAGAGTTCAGTATTCACGAAGATAATTAGAATAATTATCTTATACAAACCATGATAAGAAAAGTATAATGAAGCTTTTGAATTTAAGTAATGATTCCATGCTTATTTCTCAAAAAAAAGAAAAGGAAATAAAAAATGATGAAAATAGTTTAAAGATATAGAAGCATAGTTAAGAAAAAAGTTACCTGTCTTTATTTACAATCTGTAGCAAATCAAGTAAAAATTTTAATTAAGCGCCTAATAGGCAAAAAAATTATAAAACGCAAAGTTACGGAAACATTAGTAAGCTTTTAAACTAAGAAAGTTTAATGTTTATTAAAGAAGAAAAAAAAGAAGTATAAAGTTCTTTCTATTAACGAAATAATAATAAATAACCATTAACAAATAAAGAGTAAAATCAAAGATTAGAATAATAAAACTAAAATATGAAAAATTCAATATAAAAACTAAATATTTGCAAGTAAAAGATGGTTGAGAGAGAAAATTTAGAAAGTATTAAAGAGTTGGAAGAAATTTAAGAACTAAAAAAGTCAGAATAAACTGAGGATAAAAAGATAATTACAGTATTCTAAGAAAAATAATAAAGAAAGCAAGACGAAAAGGATAAATAAATGGAATCTATTTAAAATTAATTATAAAAAGATAATAAATAAGCATGAGAATTATAAAAAGAAGTTATCTCTTCTAATTTAAATTAAGAAAGCAAATAGAAAATTCTAAATATTACATAATAGAATGATTAAAATATAAAGGAAAAGCAAGATTCTATTTATCAATTTTAAAATATTGCTATATGTATTGCTTGCTCCAAATATGAAAATCAATTATGTAATTTGGAGTGTCCAAAAAAAGACTTAGAACTTACTTCAAAATGTTTATCTTAATTAAATTTTAAAGTTATTGAATGTCTTGATAAAAGCGTAAGTGAAATAGAAAATATCTTAAATCAAGTAAAATTAGAAATTTAAGAGGAAAAAGAACTTAAGAATTAAATATTCTTTTACTATTCTGGGCATGGAGGTATATAAAAAAACGACTCAAACTAAAATATTACTTTTGGCTTAGATTTTTAAGCATAACGTATTGATTTAGTTAAATATGCCGTTGAATTAGCTAGTTTACCAAATTCTGTATGTTTTGCCTTTTTTGACTGCTGTAGAGTAGAATTAAAAAGTATTAAAAGAATAAAATAAGATTATAGTAACAATCTGATAATTTTGTTTTCATGTGAAGAATAATAAGAAAGTATTGGAACCTCAAGAGGATCAGTCATGACCTTAGAGTTCGTTTAAAGAATTAAAAAACAAAGTACCCAATAAATTTCCCTTCCTAAATAAATTTGTGTAATTGAAATGCTTAACAAGTTCAAATGTGAATTTTTCGATAATTCAAAATGTGATTTTATTCTCACTTAAGAGAAAGCAAGTAAAGATTAAGAAGAATATATTGTTAAAGACACTCTCACATTGAAGTAAGACTCCCTTAAAATATAAAATACTTTACCAAATTAAAGTTTGATTAAGTCAGAACATAGTCTATAAGATTTTAAGAAATAAGAATGTAATTTATAAGCAGAGCAAAATGAGCCAATAAATTATTTGGATCATTTTTAAAATAATGAATATGGCAATAAATAATTAGATTAAGCATCAATTAATTAAATTCAAAGTATTAATTTTTAGCTATCATAATAAAATTTAAGAAGAAATGAAACTTAGATCGTATAAGCAAGTTTATAAATAAAGAATAAATCATAAGCAGATTAAGAAAAAAATTAAAAAGATTATATGAAAGAATTATAGCAGGAAAATTAGTAGGAGAGGTACGAATAAAGCAAGAAATAAAATAAATCTTTATAGGATGATTGAATTTCATAAATGGATTTGATAATTTTATCTCAAAGAGATAAAATATCATTGTAAAAAAAGATGAACTAATTGATTAAATAAAGTGTTGAAATGAAGCCATCTAATCCTTTTTTAATTTTAAGATAAGAATAGAATAACATCTAAATTCAAAGTTAAAATAATTCATCTTAAAAAGTAAATCCTGTTAGTCCTTAAGTCGAACTTTAGTCCCTTTAATACAGCTTCTAGCAATAAAATTAGTGTTAAGAGTAGATTTAATCAATTTAAATAGAAATAAAATAAAAAAACTAGATAAAAGCATTGCAAGGTCTTAAAATACTATGTTAATAATAACCTTATAACATACCCTTAAATTTAGTCTATTTAAAGCTTTTATATTAGAATTAAAATTATAATGAAATATAGCAATGCTTTGATTAGATCTATTAAAGTTACAAAAATGATTTCGAATATTTAGATCAAACAAGCTTAGTTCAATTTCTATAAATAATATTTTTAAGATATTTAACTGAGATTTAATAGCCAGGAATGCTAGGAAATTAGTCGCAGGATTTTTTAGATATTTTTAATAAAATTGTAAAATTTCAGTAGATTTAAGATCCTAAAATTTAGTAGCTAATTTAAATGCATTAGTAAATATTCTAATCATTTAAGTAAATGCAATCTTAATAATCAATATAGTAAAGCATAATAAATTAAAATTAATAGCAGATATAACCTTAGAAGCTTAACTTTTAAAGCAAAAATGTTTAATAAGTTTAATAAGACATTCCTTGTTTCGCTTTTATTCCAGATTACAAAACTGCATAATTACCTAGTAAATTGTAAGGTGCATAATAATATAAAGTGGATTAATCTTTTAATTCAGTGATAAATGATAAGTATGAGTGTTAAGACGAATATGGAAGATTTTAAGAATATGATAACGAAGTAATAGCTATTTTTGCTTTTGCAAGTTTTTAAAAGATTTCTAAATTTTAGGTAAGAATTAGACATAATTATTATATTATAAACTTAAATACCAATAAATAAAAGAATGTTTAGAGTGGAGTAGTAAGAGAAATAAGAAAAATAACTGCCAACAATAAAGACTCATCTTTATGGTAATGAAGAGATGATTATAACTGAAAAGATTATGACTAAAATTAATAATTTTTAATAAGAAAAGCTTAAGAATAAGGAAAATAATTATTTTAAATGGAGATTCAAAACTAAATCTATATAATAGATTTTAATAAATTATTACAAATAAATAGTTTTACACAAAATGAAAGAAGAATTAGAAAAGCAGGAAAAAATAGGCCAACAGGAATTATTATTTAGGGCTAGTAGAAAACTGTTCACAGATTGATGAAGAGAATTTGAAGATCTGAGTTAAACTATATAAACTTAAAATTATAAATTAAATATAGCTTATAGCCTATCAAATTTTATTTAATTAAGATTTGATCTGCTAATTTATGATGTATGGTATCTTGAAAAATTTAAACTAATTATGAAAAAATATTATAGTAGTTTGCTAACATGTTGCCTTTAATTGGGTTATCAACAATTTAAAATTTATTGTTCTACTGTTTCTTCAGTATTTAAAATCAAAATAGATTATCTTCTTCTTGAATTTCTTCCCAGTGAGACCATAAATGAATTCTCATTCTTGTAAAAATTATACATGAGTTCTAAAATATTCTTAAATTAAGTTGTAGATTGGGACTGGAATTGGAATTGGTCTCAGAATAACTTTCCAGTCCATCCAGCTCGTACCAAGATCAGTAATATGTAAAGACAAGAGAAATCTGAGATTCGAACTTCAATACTCATTTAATCAAGCTGCAATATTAAGTCATTAGCCAGATTTTCAAACGCTAGATTTAAATTTCTTATAAGTTAATTTATTTTATACTTTCCATTTAACTTTCTTATTGATTCTGCAAGACGCATTATTTTCGTTAAGCATTAAAAAATCCTTAATATATCTAGACATTATTAATCTTAAAGGTTTACCAGATTAATATCTACAAATCTTTATTACTTAAAACTTCTATTTCATATATAGAATTTATTATATATAGATTTTATTTAAAGGTAAGAGAATGGGATTATATCTGCTGAATGAATATACAGCATCTTCTAACACTAAAATTTTGCTTTATATATTATAAGAAACATAAAGAATTGCTTTAACTTAAGATATAGCACTAATTTTATATCCTAAATATCATCCTATTTATGTGCTCTAAGACTGTTTAAGATTAAATAAAGATAAATAAATAAAAATTTTAGGTTTAATAGATTACCAATATAGCTATTACATTTTTTAATTAAACTTGTGTAATATTATATAAACAAAATTAATATTATTTTAGAACTGATGTATCTAATAAAGAAGTTATGCATAAAATAGTTCTAGCAAATATAAGCGCAGAGAAGGATTATATTCATAATGAAATTAATTTTTCAATCGATACGAAGTTTAAAGAATAAATGAAAATGATTTAAAAATTTAAATTTAAAATTAAAGATTTAGCATTCGTTGATAATTAGATTGCTTCAATTTAGTTTAACTTTACTTTTATGAACCTAATTTGATTAAATGTTCAATTATTAGTTTCCTTTTATTTATAAGTAAAATAAGAAAATTATCTACTTAGCGGACTCTGATAGCCAATTTTATATCTAATAGATATAACTTAATTTCAAAGATAAATTAAAATCAAAAATTGTTTCTTTAAGTTATAAGGAAAAAGTTCATGATACTACTGTTGCTTATTTAAAATAATATAACTCATTAGTTCCATTTTATCTTAAAAACTAAGCATTAAATAAAAGCTTAAAATTTTAAAGAAGCTCTTTATATTGTATTGATTTTAATATTATTACAAGGTTGTTTGGTCTAGTGGTATGATTCTCGCTTAGGGTGCGAGAGGTCCCGGGTTCAATTCCCTGAACAGCCCTTTTATTTTTAGAGAAACTATTATAAAATAAAAAAATTTTAGTTATTGTTAAAGATAATTGATGCTATATTTATAAAAATAGAATATTAATTATTAAGATTATTTTTATTTCCTTCTTTTTAAATGATTAGATAAGTATTTAAAATTGATCATCTTAAATAAGTAGTTTGTTTATTTAATTTTTATTAAATTAAAATTTAAAACTATACAGACAGCGGGGTTCGAACCCACGATCTACTGCGTGTAAAGAAGTCGTCATGGCCACTAGACCATGTCTGCTTATAATTTCTTTAATCAATTTCTTAAGAATAAATGCTTTCATTTCTCAAACTGATGATTACAATTAATCGACTAAATAAAATTTCTTAGATTACTAATTTTTATAATAATTGCATGAATAATTAGTATTTAATTAAGCAAAGAGAAAAATTACCCACATATGCTCAGATATTTTGTCAAAAAGTGTAAATTATAGTCTTAGAATAAGTTTGAACTACTAAAATAATAGTAAGCATCTAAAGTATTGCATACTTATACAAAATATTTTTAAGTTTTAATTATATTCCATTTTTAAATTGACTGTTTAATATGATAATAGTTATCTATAATTTATTAAAGTACTAGATAAAGAAAGCTTATAACTAAGCTATGATAGAAGATTATTTATACTATGAATGATAATTTCGCAATTTTAATAGAAGTAATTCCAAATGTTTCAATACATTTTTTAAAGTAATAGACTATCATTTGCTTCTTTTTTTCAAATCTCTAACTTAATTCTTTTCTAGTAAGATCGCTTAAGAATATTTTTATGTTTAAAAATAAATATCTCCTTCAAAGCTGGAACGACTTAATATCTCACTGACACTTATAATTTTTCTGTTTTTTCTTATTGCTATTTTAAATATAAATAGAAAGATATCATATGCAAAGCTATAAAGACTAATAAATTATATTTAGAATTTAGACAAAAGAACAATGTAAAAAAGATATAATCAAAGTATTTAAAGTAGACTATTCTTAAAGAATAGGAAATAAAATATTTTATCTATTTTTAGTTGAATTTTAGTCTATGTTCATGATAAATTATTTTTGATATTTTTTCAATTTTCTATGAGATTGGAATATATAAATTGAGAAAAATGATCATCAAGTTTCTAAATGAGGAACTTAATTCGGAATTTAATTTAGCTTAAGACAATTTTAATATATCTAAGTTTTAAATTAAAAAATTGGAAAATGGAAGAGATTCAATATAAGCGAACCGCACAAATATAGAAATCTACATTGGTAACTTAAATATCCTGAAGGACTTAAATAATTTAAAATTTATGACTAGGATACCACCTTTATTTCTTAGTTTTATATTAATTAAATTTTGAATTATTTAGGCACATAATGTAAATGTAAAAGAAGAAAATATATTAAATACTACAAAAGAAATAGTTTAAATACAAAATTATTCTTTTTTGCTATGGACTTAAATGCATCAAGATAATAATAATAATAATAATATGAACTAAAAGTTAAGTGTTTGGAGTTCCCTGGGCTTCAAACCAGTTTCGCTCTGCCATTTTTTTATACGTGGATGTATACCACGGCCTCTTTTTGTATGGAGGTTACCACGGATGATTTTCGGTGTTTCTTATGTTCAATTTCTGCCTGTATATACCAGTTTTAGTTAATCATAATTTGTTAATATTTCTTCACATTCTTTTTTCTTCTGATATTTTGAATTTTTTCCATTCTTGACATTGCCTCAAAATGTGATTATCTTAATTGCAGTATCAACATTTTTTCTTTTGATTTTACACATATATTTTTTATTCAATTTTTTATTCAATTTTTTCAATTCTCTTTATTATACTTGTATCTAGAGTTAAATCATTTTAATTATGTTTTTCTTATTTTTAGAAATGAGTATTTTTAATGTCCATTTTTTGAGATTATTTAAAGTTTGATTAAGACTATTCATATAGTTACTGTTCTGTAACCAAATTGTTTTAGATTAATTGCCATCTTAATATCAGTAGTTCGTTGTTTTAGTCATCTATATTATTCATAAGTTCTCTGATTTTTTCTCCTTGATTATAAATAACTTCCTCATAATTAGATATTTACTTCCTCATTTTTTGTAGTAGATCTTACATTTGTGGGTCATTGTCAGATTTAGATTCATTCATTTCAACTGTTCCAATCATAATTTTTCCTTCAGGTGAAGAACTTGAATGCTCTTTCTTTATTTATTTTTTCAATAATTCTCTAGTGGCTTTCTTTTTAGCGTTTTTAATTTGGTTTCTTGAAAGTCGAATGCTTTGCTCCATTTTTTTTTCTAAATGCATCAAGATAAGTATACAAATTTAATTGTACTTATAGCACTGATAACGTACAAATCTGCTTAATCTAATTTCTATTTTTAATAGTTTAGCAAATATAAAAAATTTGGCTTTTTCTCTCTTTATTGTTTGTCAAATAGTTAATTTAATTTGAATAAGCAGTTGTAAAAGAATAAAGGAATAATTAAAAAGTTCTGCTTCATGTAAATAAAATAATGCAAGTTTATAATATATATTTGTTCAGAGGTATAACAATTATTAAAAATTACTTTCATATTAAAATTTCTCTTTCTTAAGATGTAAGAAAATGAGAAAACTTAAAAACACAGTTCAAATTATTTTTAATATAAGTGAAAGCAAAAATTCTTTAATTAAAGTTTAGAAAAAAGAAATAATAAATTTAGCTAAATAAATAAGATCACAAGCAAGTTTAGCATATATTAATGTTAAAAATAAACAACCCAATCCTGGTAAATATATTTCAATCAAATTTTTTGCAAATCTATTAGTATCTAAATTGAAAATTTATGATATAACCATTTTCTAATAAAATGGTATTGAAGGATTTTTAATCATTTTCTTTGAATTAAAATCTAGAGGATAAGTCTTAATAAGGTAAAAAAAGAACTAAATATATTAAGATAACTTATAATATCGCAACCTACTTATATTTTGTGTTCTGAAAAAGCAAGAATTTTTAAGGGTGAATTAAATAAAGCTTTTAGAATAAAATACCAATACAGATTAATAGTGCAAATAACTTCATATTATTAGAATATTAGATTATATTGGTTAATAATATAAGCATATCTTAAAAAGAAGAAAGACCTCTATTTCCTAATTTTAAAGCAAACTAAATTTAAGTGTTTTAAATTTAATTTTTATTTAAATCAATTCCTCATAATGTAGAAATGATCTAAAATAGCTTATGAAAGTTATGAGCATAATTTATTTATTTTATAATTTAAAACTTATCCAAGATTCGATACGTTAGTTTCAAACTTTTTTATCGGATTATTTAAATTCAAAAGTATTTGAACATATAAGGAAATAATGAAGTCATACTTTAAGTAAGAAAATTAGGGAAATTAATTTGATGACTGAAAAGAATAAAGCGAAATAAATTCACCACAATTTTTGGCATCTTAGAATTGGAATGGAAATTCAATATTTTCTAAGCCATAAAAAAGAAAATAAAAAGCAACTTTAGCTGAAGAGGATAGTTAGAATAACTAAATTAACTTCTAAAGCACAAAAAATCCTTTTAATTCTTAAAATTTGCAATTAAATTTACCTGAGCTTCATTAATTTGGCTTATATGCAAACTATTAAATCTAAAATAATCAAAAACTTGATAATCAAAGTTAGCTAGAATAATAAAATTAAAAGGAGACTAAACTTTTCAAAAATGTTGTTGTTTAGAAAAGTTACTAAACATAATATGACAGACAAGAAAAGACTTATTAGAAAGAACTTATCCGAAATATTTAAGATTAATGAAACGTAAAAGAAAAACCTTAAGATCATCAAATGCAAGAAACAAAAGAATCTTAAAAACATAAATAATAGCAATTGAAGGATGC
Organism: Loxodes magnus; assembly: GCA_946699065.1. Lineage (NCBI taxonomy): Eukaryota > Ciliophora > Karyorelictea > Loxodida > Loxodidae > Loxodes > Loxodes magnus. Next base: position 780,177 of record CAMPDV010000099.1, read on the forward strand.
AGTTTAGCAAATCGATCAATAAATATTTTCGAGAATATATTAAAAGGAGATCTATCAGGATAGTTTTGTTAACCCACCAAAAGCAGAAAATTCCGATTAAAGTAAATAGAATAACTCTTAAGCTTTTTAATTTAATCTCGAAAAAGAAAAAAAAATTAATTCAGAAGTTAATGGAAAAAAATATAAGAAATATTAATATAATTTATAAGCAAGTAACAGATACTTAAGTAGTTAAATGTAAGAAAGAGAAGAACAAAAAGTCCATGAATTGAACCTAATTAAAATAAATTTAATCAAAATAATTTCTAAAATATTTAATATACAAACTAATAATCAGATTGAAGGATAATATAAAATGAACAAAAGTATAATTTCCATTAATCTGGCAGAAGATTTAAATAGTGTGATAATTAAGATAATTTATAAAAACTAAAAAAAAATTAAATCCTCCTTAATTACTAGCTTCATCTGATTAATAAAAAAATTAAAATATTGCTTTTAAAGCATATATTTAAAATATTAATTATGCAAGAACTTAAAATTTTGCAATCTGCATTAGCTGCTCCTAATACCAAAATTAAATGGACAATTTAGAAAGTGCTAAAAAAGATCTAGAAAATATCTCAGAAATGCTAAAATGATATAATTTTAAAGTTATAAAATGTTTAGATAAAACGAAAAACGAAATAAAAAATGCCATAAAGGAAGTTAAAAATGATATTTAAAGTTAATATAACTTTTGTAACTAAATATTCTTATATTATTCAGGACATGGAGGAATAAAATAAAGCTGGGAAAATTAATATTTAACATTTGGCTTTGATAAAAAAGCAAAGGCAATTAATTTAATAAAATATGCTAGCGAATTAGCAAATTCTAAAAATTCTGTTTGCTTTGGGTTTTTCGATTGTTGTAGAGTTTAAATAAATACTTATAAAAAAATTAATTTAGATCTCAGTAACAACCTTATTATTTTATACTCTTGTGAAGAATTTCAATAAGTTTTTGGAACTAAAAGAGGCTCTGTAATGACGTTAAAATTCATCAAAATGATTAAAGAATTTCAGGGTTAAAAAATATCTCTTCCAGAAGTACTAAAGAAATGGGATGTATTAAAAAAAATGGGCCAATTCCACTATAATCCAAATTGTGACTTCATTCTTTCAACTGTTCCCTGAAAAATAGGAACATAAAATTAAAACTATTAAATCTCTATATTAATTTTTAAATATTAATGATTTAATAAAGCATTATACTAATTCATTATTTATTTTCAATTATCTTCTTTTATATACTTTTTCAATAATTTATTCATTTAAAAACAATTTTATATCAATCTACAATTTGTGTTGCCTAACACATTATAAATTACTTTCTTTTTTAGCTTAAAAATACACTTCCTTTTTTGAATTTATATCTTTTTTATTCTTTCTTTTTCCTGTTAATTTTCTTATGAATTGCCTTTAATATGCTCTTTAAAATTTTTTTTTTCAATCTAGTTTTAAAATGTTTTTTAGCTTAAATTTCACTCAATTTTGATATAAAATTTGTTTATATATTTCTCTTATTTTACTTTTTCTAATTAGCAATTATTTGAATATCACTCTTATATACTTAAAATTTTAAGTTTTGGATATAGCAATTATCATATATAATTTTTCTCTTTTCTTTTAAAAATATAATAGCAAAATTAATACCTAGCTTAATTTAAAATTTGCATTGAAAAAGTAAATTTAAGTAAAGAAAGAATATTTTTATATGCATTTAAATAAATTTAAGATTTATAAATAAATAAACAATAATAGCATTTGACTATAGAACACATAGGACCTCGCTTGTATGCCACTTTTTCAATATTAGTATTAGTATTAGTACTAAAAAAATGTTCTCATACTTCTTGTTGTCATTCTAACTGTCCAATGAGTCACTTCAGCTTCTCTAAATGGGGATCTACTTTTAAAGATTATTCTTAAGCCAAATGCTCCAGTCTTCTTGAATAAGATTAAAATAAAAATTATTAATTAAGTTATTGCCTTGCCCGTCAGACAAACGTTCATACTGCTAGCGAGAATCCTCGGGCAAGTTAGGTTATCTCTTCCGAGCTATTCACCCTTCTCTGCGGTGGTATCTGGCGCGAGATTACTCTCAATGCATTATACACTACACCAGATTACCTACTAGTTCTCCCAACCACAGCCTACATGCGTGTTTTTTTGTATGTTGAATAGAAATAATTTCTATCATTATTTAATATAAAATAAAGTATTAAAAAATGATAAGCAGATATAAAATATAAACAAAAGCTTCCTTAATTATATATAATAACATTTTTTATTTATAAATAAAAAGAAAATAAAACTAAGAACATTTTTAGAATTCTTAACATATCTTTAGTATAAAAAATTAAATATAAAAAATTATTAATTTTTCATAAAGAACTATCAAAATAAACTATTCAAAAATAGTATAATTAAATTTCTAAATAAATCATAGAAAGCTATTAATGGAAAATTTATTAAGGTAAATATATTTTTAAAAGGCTTTTACAAATATAAAATTATTTATTTTCAAATATATAAATTTAGATCATTAAGTATTTTGATTTTACTAAAATTTTAGAAAAGAAACTTAAAAATATGAATAAGCTAAATTTAAATAAGATAATCGAAACTCATGCAATATAATTAAAAAATTTTCTTAGATTTATGTCAATTTTTTAACATTAGCAGTAAAGGTAGTTTAAACTTTATTGCTTTTAGTGGTATTTCAACTCCTTTTTCATATCTTCAAAGTTTTTTGGAAGCTTATAAAAAGCAATTATTTTGGTAAATTTATTTAAATTCTTTGTTAATATTCTTTTTGATAATATCTTTTGATAACCATTCTCATACCTTTTATTAAAAATAAATCCCAAATCATTATAGAAAAACTTCTTTTAATTCCCCATTATTTTCTTCCAGTATTACTTATTTAATTTTGATGCTTATCCATCCTTTTTTAGTAATTTATTTTCAAAGTCTTTTAATTTTGCCTCTTATTTATATAATTTAAATGGGAAGAATAATCCTTATACTGACAAAAAATATTTTTAAACTAGGAAAAAGATCAATGTATGAAGATCCATTCAAGAATCTTGGCAGGAGCCAAGAGAGGACTGAAACAGATAGCATTGGATCAGCAAATGCTAAAGAATGCTTAATTATTTAGGTATCTTTGGGTTGCATTTCTATCCATGCTCAATAGAAGACAATAATGACTCAAGGATTGCTAATACATGGAGCTTCAAGAAAAACTTCGAATAAACTAAAAATTTAAATTTAAAGAACTGTGCGCCATTGAAGTGCTAAGCGATCTATAATATTAGATTTTATTTATCGAAACATTTTTAAATAAAAAAAGTTAAAATTATGTCATTTATATAGAAAATTGAAAATTTCCTTACAAAAGTCTCATAGAAAAGGATAACTCTAATTTAATCAGTAATCGATAAATCATACCTAAGAACTTGAAAATATATAAAATAAAATGTTTTAAATGTAATGAAATTATATCTAGAAATAAGTAAGTTAAAATATCTTAATATTATTAATAAGAAAATTATTCTTAGTTTTCTAATTTTTTATATAGAGTAATAAATAATCTATATTTACTATTATTATTATATATATTTTTTTAAAACCGCCATAGTTGTTCGAAGGGGAACAACAAGGTCATCTTCATCAGAGATTGGGGAAGCTAAGCACCCATAATCGACTTTATGTCTTCCTCTGCTTTGGTTTGACCTCGAGACATAAGATTCTTAGACCTTCGGCACTGGCTTAGTTTGGATTTAATTCTGGAACGAAAAAGAAATAATATTGCCAGTTTCATCAGAGGTGGGGAATTTAAGTACCCATAATTGACACATGTCGTCCTCTGCTTTGGTGATGTAATGAGACACAATCCTGCCATGTCCTTGGACCTCCAGCAAGTATTAAAGATTACGAGTATTCTAAAATTATATCAGTATTGAACATTTTTATCAGTACTGAATAATTATACCAGTATTAAACAAGGTTTATCAGTAACAAACATTCTTGTCAGTATGAAACATTTTTTTTAAAGAGCTGCGCACCAATGAGAGTGCTACGCGCTCTATATTAAAATTTATTTATTTATATATCCTTTCTATAATTTTATTTTTTAGCATTTATTGATTTATCTTATAATTATAAAATTTCTTTTTTAAATTAGCTAAATTATGTAATATAATATATAAAAGAAGTAAGAAGTTAATGACAAGGAGACTTGAGATTCTAGAAATGGAGAAAGCAAAAAAGGAAGAAGATAAAGATGAATAGAAAGAAGAACTAATTAAAGAAAAATTATGAGATGCAAACAAGATTAAAAAGCAATTTAAAAACATTTACTAACGGCTATAATTGAAAGAAGCAATTCTTGCAATTAAAGACGTCAGAAAACTCTTTTAGTTTAAATTTAACATATAAAAGAAGTATAAAATGACTTGAGAGAATAGTTTGATTAATATTTGAAGATTATTTATACTAAAGACTTAAAAGTTAGTTATGTTAAAACATTAGAACTCGTTATTTAAATAAGATTTACTATATTTTCTTACTTTTAATAGATTTCCAATTTATCTCATTTTTGCTTAGAAAATTTTTATATCAGTTTGTCTTTAATTTTTAAATCAATTTATTTAAAAAATTAGTAGTTATAAAGATAATTATAAAATTTAAAAAGTTTATCTTTCAAGAAGCAGGAGGCTTTTTTCAAACTAAACGACCCAGGGCACTCTCTTAACGCAAATAAAGAGAATATTATGTTACTTAGGTAAATAAACTTCGGCCAGAGAGCATCTTAACTATGAGTCGTTAGACTTCAAGCCACTTGAAAGAGAGGATAGTATGAAAGATTTTGATAACTTTCTGAGATTTACTCTAACCAAGGACCTTCTCGGCGACAGGATAGGAACTTGACCTTATCCAAAAAATTAGAAGATTTTATCAGAGAATTAACCTGAGTTCCCACCGACTTTTTAATTATTAGCGTGCCATATTAAATTTTAAATTTAAATGTAGTAGAAAATAGATTCCTTATGACATTTTACACCCAATTTCACCCCATAAGCGAGTTTTTAAGCATAGGTTTTCTTACCTATCATTCTTTGGGTTAAGAATGATAGCATTGAATAGTTTGTTTTCTTGTTATACCATCATCGGAAGGGACCGTTTTATACCAAAGTAAGTTTAATCTCTCAATGGTGTTCTAAACTTCTTATAATTATAATCTGAACACGATCAGCATTAATAATCTTTAGATTTGTTTAGTACTCATGGAGAGGATTAAGGAGAGAACAGAACAACATTGCTTTGATGTTTTTCTTTCAGTATAAATTCTGGTTACAGCCAGTATATAAGTCTTGCCTGAAAAGATTGCCTAAATGTCAGTAGAAGTATCATTTATTCCTCTGATTCCCCAGATCCTCATATACATTTCTATTTCAGACTGCAGAAATTTCCCCTTCACTAGCCTTTGACAATTTGATAAGCAGACACCTTCACTTCCATTATACCTGTTAGACCTTGGTAACATCAACAATACAATCACAATATATTAAAAATCGACATTCAAGACTTGGACGTATAACTCTATATATGTTTGCCTCCACTGTATCCGAAAATAATTCCTAGATGTAAAGGAATTTCTTACTGAAGAAAAGGGCGATAGTTCTAACTTAAAAATCCTTATTGATTCCCAAGTTCCTTCAAGTTAGTCCAAGTCACCAGTAAGGAAATTACCCTTCTGATATCTTTGCCAACTAAAATTTGAATGATACCTGAATTAAAGTAAAAACAAATATAAACGAAATAAAATGCATAGTATCTCATAAAATGATAGCAATGCTTATAAATTCATAAAATCCTTAGCTTTTAAATTCTACTCCATTAATATATTTAACAGCTATATTTATTAATAAAATTTCTAAGATTAATAGATAAATTTGACTAACAAACGCTTCTAAATCAGAAACCATTTCAACAAAATACTGAATATCTTGAAAAATATAAAACCATTTTTTTAAAATTGGCGTATAAATGCAATCAAGCTATTTAAATAAATTCAAATATTTTTACAATGAAAAGAAACTAAAAAATATGAAATAAATCAAAGTACTAAGCTATTTAATTTGAAAGATATCTTTATATTATAAAATAAATTAAATTGAAACTTAAAGATAGCAGTTTATTTAAACTATCTTTATTTAATCTAATATTAACTAAAATAATTAAAAACATTTTAAATATATAAATACTATAGTGCAATAAATATAAGTTAATATTATATATTATAAAATGGATGTCGGCCGCGTCAGACAAATTAGTAGGTAATCTGGTGCAGTGTATACTACATTGCGAGTAATCTCGCACTAGATGCCACCACGGGGAAGGGTGGATAAGCTCCGTTGAGACATACCTAACTTACCCCGAGGGTTCTTTCTAGCAGTATGAATGTTTGACGGACCTTCATATTACCGACTTAATAACTATCTCTTATTTGGACCTTATTCAAGAAGAATGAAGCATTTGACTCAAGATTTAAGAATAAATTTTAATAAGAAGAATCCCAATTTGGAGAAGCTGACATGACTCATCGGACCTCTAGAACCATCATAGATAAGTAAGGAGTGCCCTTTGAGTGATAAGACTTTTTTATTTGAGGGATCTCTCTATCAGTACGAGAATCTGACTTGGAAGAGCTGAAGTCCAGGTTAGAGTTAGTTTGCATCTACATGTTGTTAATCTATTCAGGAATTTTTAAAACCTCTAGAAATAACTGAGATAAGAAATAATTTTCTATTTATAATAATTTAACTCTACTGTGCTATTTTACATAAGAATAAGATTATCTTCTAACCTCTTCTAACTCCTGTCTTCGGATTGTCTCACAAGAAATTGAGAAAGAAGGTAATCAATTTTAAATTTTAATACGGAGAAAAGAAGATAATATTAGTGAAGAGTTCAGGTGAAGCTAGAACATTACTAGACTTTGATTAAAACTAAATTTAGTCTCTTTTATTTATTATGGTGAACTCAATAAAGGTGAAACTACGTTAATTGATTAATTAATTAATTTATATATTGTTTTAGTTTATTCAATTCTGAACTTATCTGATTGTTGATTTTCGTTAACTAGTTTTATGATGCTTGAAATAAGTTATTAGAATTTTCCTTCAAGATCTAGTACTGGGCATTATAGTTTATCATTTTCATTTTACATTTTTCAATTTCTTGAAGGATAATTTAGTGATCGCTGTTTAATAAAGAGTTGCTTTCTCAAAAAAATTTTAAGATATTTTTCTGTTTATTAACTTAATTTTAAAATATTTTCACTATATTTATTTATTTTAAATTCAATTCAATTCATAAAAAGCATCTTTCAATGGAAATTTTAGATCATATCAAAACTGTTCTTTTGTATTTTTTAAATTTAGGTATAAAAAAGTATTTCTACTTAAAAAAATCCGAATGGATCTCTTAATTTATTTCATTATTTTATTCTCGCAGATAATCGCACTACATTAATAATAATTTATCATATAAATTCTTGTATCTTTATGAATATTAAATAATTCATATAGCCAATATTATGCTTTGATAGGATTATAAGACATTTCTAAATATTGATGATATTTAGTTATTTATTTATAAATTAAAGAACAAGATAAATATTTGACTGACGATTGTATGAATGCAATGATACCATAATAGATTTTTCTTCAAACCTTTAATTATCAAACTTCAGTTCAAAATAGCAAACATAACTTAAAAAGTATTATATTTAACACTCCAAATTACTAGTTTATTTTATAGCATTAAGCTCTTATTAACACCATTCCATTTCGTTATTTCTAAGATGTAAAAAAATTTAAGCAATATGAACTAAAGCTAAGTTTACTTATATAATAATAATTAGATTTTAAAAGGCTTTTAATGAAATGATAGTTAACTAGTGCTTATATGAAACTAAAATAAGCTATGTTTATTTAAATAATTTAGAATGTAAAAGTAACTTAAGAAACATATACATAATTAAATGCATTTATTTAAGATAAAAAGGGCTAAATTATATGCAAAATCTAATAAAAATAATCCCATATTTGAAATTTAAGGCTTTAACTGTTAAAATCTTATAAATTTAAAATGTCGTAGCAAGGAGAAAAAGATTTGATGTAATAAAGTGCTTAGCATTCCCTGAGAAAAGAAGACTTTACGCATTTAAAAAACCTGGATAAATTACAACTAGGGAGCTCTTAGAATGTAAATAAAGATTCTAATTTTTCTTTTTAAGAGTAGGAAAAGGAAGAAAAAGACATTAATTTTAAAATAGAGAACAATTCACAAGTATACACTTAACAATCTTAAATTTCAAAGAGCTTTCTATAAAAAAGAGATTTTAAGTTAAACTCTTATAGATTTGAAAATTCTTAATCGCAAAAATTTGAAAGCATAAATTAGATTTTAAATAAAGAAACTTCAATAAAGAGTTAAGAAAAATAAAAAGAAGAAATAGGAATTTTCTATTAACAAAATATTAAATAACCTTTACAAAACAAAGAGCAAGACTAAAATCAAGAATAATAAAACTATAATATGAAAAATTTTATATCAAAGCAAAAAATTTAGAAGTAATAGCAAAAAATAATTAAGCGAGAAAAAAAGAAAATAATAGAAGAATTGGAATAGATTATAGAATCATAAAAATCAGGATAAGAAGAGGGAAATAAGATAATTACAGCCTAAGAAAATTAGAAAAACAAACGAGACAACATGATTTAATAAATGGATATTAATTAAGTTTAATTATAAAAAGACAATAAATAAATAAGAGAGCCATAAGAATTAGATTCTTCAGCTATTTTAAGTTTGAATTGCAAATAGCAAATACATAACATTTCATAATAGAAGTATTATATCAGCGAAAAAGAATAACAAGATTCTGTTTAGCTTGTTAAAAATATAGCTATTTGTATTGCTTGCTCCAAATATGAAAAAAAATTTTAAAATTTGGAATGCTCTAAAAAAGATTTAGAACTTATCTCAAATTGTTTATCTTAATTCGATTTTAAAATTATTAAATGTCTTGATTAAAGTGTAAGTGAAATAGAAAATATCTTAAATCAAGTAAAATTAGAAATTTAAGGTTAAAAAGAACTTAAGAATTAAATATTCTTTTATTATTCTGGGCATGGAGGTATATAAAAAAATGACTCAAACCAAAATATTACTTTTGGTTAAGATTTGTAAGCATAACGTATTGATTTAGTTAAATATGCAGTAGAATTAGCTAGTTTACCAAATTCTGTATGCTTTGCCTTTTTTGACTGCTGTAGATTAGAATTAAAAGGTATTGGAAGAATAAAATAAGATTATAGTAACAATCTGATAATTTTGTTTTCATGCTAAGAAAACTAGGAAAGTGCTGGAACCAAAAGAGGATCTGTCATGACCTATGAATTCATTTAAAGAGTTTCAAAATAAAATACTTAAAAGATTTCTCTTCCTAAATAAATATGTGTAGAGGAACTGCTTAACAAGTTTGAATGTGAATTTTTTGATAATTCAAAATGCGATTTTATCATTACTAAAAACAAAGATAGTAAAGAATCAGAAGAATAGTTAGTCAAAAACATTCTCACAATGAAATAGAACTCCTAAACTAAAGTATCATACTCTCTGCTAAATCAAAGTTTTAGTTATTAAAATATTGATTTAAAAAGTACAGAGATATTTTTTACATAAATTGAGTAAATAAAAGATGAATATTTAGTAGTATCTGGTGGATGTTTTTCAGATTAAAAAAGATTCGATTTATATTCTGAAAATGGAACTTAGTAATATTAAATGTAGTCCTAAAGATACAATCATAGAACTAGCTATGATGAAAATTAGAATATTTATATAATTTCAGGATAAAAAAGTATTAATTTATGGAATGAAGGAGTATAAGAATGTGAAGTATTTAACTTAGACTAGAAAACATTTTAGTCAATTGCATAAATATAGAATTCGACAATAAATTTCGGATGCGATTAAACATTCTAGTAACTTTATACTTTTGGTGGATATAGCTTAATGAAAGGTCATAGACTTGATTTTATTTAATACTATGATAAAAATAGGAACGAGTGAAATACTTGTGAATCAAAATTATCAGGAGAAGCACAAGCTAACGCAATCTATATTTCTTAATTAGCATCATTTCTTATATATGCTAATGATCTTGCTTTATCAACTTAATTCTTTGACCTTAAAACAATCAATGTTTTACACTAAACTTTTAGTGGTTAGCCTTTCTGTTTCACACAGCCCATTTTAATTGGAGAATAAGTGTTTTAGTATGATGAGCTAAGTAGATTATATAGCTATGATTTACAATCAAGGTTATGGAATTCTTATTTTCAACGCTATTAACAGTTTATAAGTAAAGTTATTAAATACCTATTTATAATATCATACTTTATTTAATCATCCTACTAACATTTTTATTTCTTAACTTAAAATAATATCTAAAAAACATTTATATTCTTACAAAGATTATTATGCATATATAAAGAAAATCAGCTATGATAAATAAAAAAGTTGATATAAAAAATATCATTAAATCCCTTTAATAAACTTAAAATAATTTAATCATATTTTAACCAAACAAAAAAAAGCGAAAACTTAGCATATTTTAAGCGTAAAAATAGTTAATAATTAATGAAAAAATAGAAGTAAAGTTAATAAAAACAAATATTCATGAAAACATTCTAAATGATAAACATTAATAATCCTAATAATTAAATAAATAATTTAAGATAGTTGAATATTTATCTTTAATACACAATTTAAATTAAATTATTAATTTTTTTATTTAAATCTAATTATATTTAAAAATTATATTTTCTTAATTCTATTTTATCAAGATAAAAAAGATAGAAATTGATAGAAAAATAAAAATAATTTTATTTAGATGTAAATCATAATATTGCTTATTTTAATATAGTTAATTGTTTATATTTTTAATTTTTAAAAATAAATATTTAGAAAAATATTAGCAACTAAAAAACCTTTTTTTCAAAAAAAAGGATATATAATTAAAATAGAAAATGATTATAATTATAATTAAATAATTGAAAAGATGGTGGGAGCTGAGAATGACCTTCGTGACAATACTTTCAGGTTTTATGGCTAGGAACAAGTTCCTTTCCTGTCGCTGAAAAAGTCCCTGGTCAGAGTCATTTTCTGAAGGGAACACTGTCTTTAAGATTATCCGCTCTTGGTAGGGGCTTGAATCCTGGCTGCTCATAGCAATGGAGTTCCCTAGCAGCTGTGTCTGGAGCACAACAGGATATCACCGTTATTCCATAAAAAGAGAACGTCGGGTCGTGCAGTCGGAAAGGAGTTTCCGGTCAAAATCTTTTTTAATTCTTAAAATAATTAAGAAAAAATATGGGGAATATGAAAAATATTTTATATAAATAGGTTAGTCAAATAAACATCTAATGAAATAAAAGCTTAATATCTAATTTTCTTTATTTTCATAATTAAATCACTAAGAAATTTATAAAATCATAATTATTGGTAAATTTAGAAAATTTAAAAATTAAAAAAAATTTGAATTTTTTTCAGTTGTATGAAATGAAATACTTAAACTAGAATAAGTTAGAGAAAAAACTAAAAAAAAGAAATAAAGTTAAAATTATTTAAAATCTCCTTAACAAAACAAACTAAATAGAAATTTTTTTATTATGCTTTAAATTTTAATTAATCAAAATAATAAATTAAATTAGATTTTAGAATTTTAGAAGGTTTTTTTCCCCTTTCATTTCAATCTAAAAGGTTTTTTGGATATTTCATTAAAGAATATAAATGCTTTTGATAATTACTTTAAGCTTATGACTCATAATCATGCTGGCATGAATTTTAATCAGTATTTTTATGCAAATAATTTATTTATTTCATTATATAAATTCCCTTTTGTTTCCTCATTACTTTCTTTTTGCCTTATTTCTTTAATTTTTAATATTTCTTCCTATTCCGTTTTAGTAAAAGCCTTGAAAGTTATAAATTTATACAACTAATTCCTTATTCATTTATATAATTAAAAAAAGACATTTTTCTCATCTAAAGTAAAATTAAATTAAACCTTTAATTAAAAAAATAAATCTTGTGAAATTAGATTTAACTAATAAGAGACTGAAATTGTTTACTTTCCCATTTACTTTATAAATGAAGATGATATTGAGATATCTAAAAAATTAATTAATTAAATTTAAATTTATTTAATTAAAAACTATAAATAGGACTGTCAAATAGATTCAAAAAGCTATTTTTATAAATTTATTTTTTAATTAGAATAATATTTAGATTATTTGGAGAAAAGAAAAAGAAAATGTCAGGATTATGAAAATTACTCTTAAAGAAATTGAAGAAAAAAAATTTAATGATTCAAATAGAGGGAGGAAATGAAAAATAAATATTATACTTTCAATGTGTCAATGTTGGATAAAAATTGCAAATGCATTCTGGAATGAAGGAAGGTTTTTGCATTAAGCTCATAAAATTATAGTTCCTGATAGAAACGGATTTTTATGACATTAAATATAAATTCTTAATGATAGAGTTGAATTAAAATATTTACTAGAGTGAAGTTAGGAATTTTCAAGAAATTAATCAGTTGCTGGTGAATTAGGAGAAAGATAGAGAAAATATCTCAAAAATTAATTTTAAGCAAATAGAAACATCAATACCTATGGAAATTGAGCAACCAGTGAATCTCAAGAAAAGAACAAAATTATGTTGATGTTGTAACAAATCTGGTCACCTATTAAATTAAGGCAACAGATATAAATTAATTTGAAAAAACATCTTAAGTATCTATTGAAATCCGGCAAGTTTTACTGCAATTCTAACGGATTTTACAGGCGAAAAATATCCTAGTTGCGACAGAGTTGATAAAATCGAATATAGTAAAAGAAGAAGGAAATAGAAAAATAAAAAAAATAAAATAATTTCTAAAAGATAAAATAGGATTAATTAATGAGAAACTAAAAGAAATCCAAGAAGAATTCAATTAATATAAAAATATTGTAGGATCTGACAACAAGGAAATATACATAAAATGTTTCGAAACAGGAAATTTTATGGACGAAGATGAGTTATATTCATTAGAAGAGAAATTTTATTTAAGCAAGGAAAATTCATAAAAATGAATATCTTTTCTTCAAACTATTTTAGCTAAATCATTTGAAGAAAAAATAAGTTAGCAAAATAAGGAAATTATTTACTCTAAAATATTTGAATTTAATTTAAGAATGACGATATTTAATGCTCTTTTATTTAAAAACAAAAACAATTCTTGCTATTGGTAAAAACATTCAAAGTATTACATATAATTTAAATAGGGTGGAAAGCCCTTTCCTTCGGATGCTATTTGGAGTCCCAGCAAGGCAACAAAAAAATGAGCGCGAAGCGAGGATAAATCGGATGAAGAGAAACCAATTACAAGAGAAGAAAGATGTGACAAGTTGGAGAACTTTGAATGCCAGGAGGAAACTTTCTTCATCATAGGTCGGGGAAATGCACCCGTAATTGCATATTGCATCCTATGCTTTGGAAGGAAAAATTATAGGGACGTACTGCAGGAAGAGAAAACAAGGATAGAGAGACCTAAATTTTTTTCGACATTAAATAAAATTAATTTAAAGAGCTGCGCACCAACGAGAGTGCTACGCGCTCTATAATCCAATTTATTTATTTACCAAAAAAGCTATAAATTTTAAAATACAAAGGTATCTTGAATTATTCCAAAAGGAGATAGAGTAACTTTTTAAACAGCGCGAATAATTTTATTGCAGGATAATTATAAATTCATTTGCTTATTTTTTTAGATTCCATCATAAACTTATATATAGAGCATTTATTTAAAAAAAAATTTATAATAATAATAATAAATTTGATTAGAGAGCACGTAGCACCTCGTTGGTGCATAGCTCTTTATAATACTAATTTATTAATGTGACGTCACCTTGATTTGGCTTGTCACGTATTAATTTATGATAAGTCTCAAAAATCATCCTATAACCCATCGAAATCGTCCGTTTCTTCTCCAGATTCTTATTCTTGAATAAAATTTCTATAGCTGTTATTTTGGCCTTTTTTTACTTTTGATATCTTGTTTAAATCTCAGTCCTTTCCAAATATTTGTTTGGTTTTTTTAGAATACATAATTTGCTAAAGTTACTTGTTTCCTCCATTCATTTTTTCCTATATAGAACATTTTCAGATGTGCAATTGATCTTGATAAGAATTTATCTGAATTTTTATTTTCGCGACAAATAAATTTTTTTATTTCCAACATTTTATCCTTTATTCCCTATCCTTCTACAGAATCAACACATAATAGGTCTTCTTTTTATTACTTAATTCATTGTTTAATTTTTTATGCTTAATCAATATTTAAATTTGATTGCTCAATCTCCATTACATCAAGCATGGCTTTATTCGTAACTAGTTATATTTTATTTATTTAACGATTCGAAGTCTTAATTTTTTTTCTTCCTGCTCTTTTAATTTTTTAATTAAATAGATGTGTCGAAGCTTTTAAACTAAATTCTGTATTTAGTATTTTAAGTCTAGACTGTTAACTCACAGAATCAATTGCTTTACTGCATCCTGTAGCTTTTTTCTGATTATATCTATTAAATTTCAATCAAAGTATCTTATGCTAATCAGAACTTTGATTTTAGTTATATTTTTTTCAGTTTTCATTTTTTTGATAATAACAGTATGAAGTGAAATATTATAGATGTAATTACATAAAAATATTAACGAATATCAAAATAAATGTATCTTCATATTATACATAAACAGTATATAAAGTTAAAAAGTTAAAAAAAGTTAAAAACCTTTGTTAAAGCCTTAGTAGTCAGCCATCTGACCTATTCTATTAGTTTATCTCTATTAGTTTGTCTTGAATTCCTACTAGGCTTAGTTAGGCGGTGTAGCACTTCATTAGTGCACCATCCTTTAATATTCTGAATAGTTTTGTCTTGCACTTAGCGTTCCTAATTATTTATCCAAGGATTAAGATTTGAATTAAAGAATTTTTTTCTATACATTTTTCCACTTTATGTTGGATATATCCTAAATAGTTTTTTAAAAATATCTTATTTATTCTTTCTTTAAGTTTCGCTTAGTTAGTAGCAGTATTTTCATTGGTGTTATTTAATGCACACGTAACATTTTATTCTTCTTTTAGTCTATTATTCCTGTAACACCTATCCAATTTAAGTTTACTAGTTATTTTAAATTAATGTTTACTGTTTATTTTAATTTGAGGCTTCATTTTCTATTTCCATAGGATTTGATTAATTCTTTTAAAACGAAATTGCTTTATCTGAATTTATTATTAAATTTAAAGAATTCTTTGTTCCAGTTTGTTTTCTATTTCTTATGATTATTAATATTGTTTCTCAAGTAAAGACGTTGTTAGTTTTTCTAATTTTTCTACTTTATCAGTGAGGTATTTATTTTTAAACATAAACTCTTTTAATGACTTAGATAATACTTCTATTTGAGTTTGTGTCGGAAGTTTTCTTAATTCTGGATTTCCAAGTGGTTAATGTTCGTCATATCAATCATATTTCTCACTTTCACTCAATGTAATTATTTCGGTTTTTTATTTTTTAGAGAATTTTCCTGTTTAAATGTTTTGTTCAAAGTTCTGTTATTTCTTAGAAGCCATTTTATATTATATAATAAAAGCATTCATTTTTAGAATTTATAGGATATTACTATATATAATAGACACACCATTTAGAATATCACTATGTTTTAAAGAACATAGCATCTTAAACTTTTTAACTAAGATAGTGAATATCTTAGATTGTTTAAACTTAAGTTCCAGTTGATAAGTTATAGATATAAAGCTTTTGTAATAACTACGAATATTTTAAGATCGAAAATTAAAAAAAAAGTAAATATAGTTAAGTGATAAAGTTTTCCCATTTAAAAGATAGTTAAATATTAGAGTCTCATTTTATTTAAATTTATTGATGATATTTGAATTAAACAATCTTGATTTAACTTAAATAATTAAATTCTTCAAATAAATTAGATTGAAAAAAATTGGATACTTAGATTACACATATGAATTGAGATTTCATGCTTTCATATTAAAAGAAAGTGATTCTTTAAATTTGGAATAATAATAAAGAAAGAATTATAATTCTAAAATATTTATTATGAGATCTGTAATAAGTATCATTAATGCTTCTAGGTAGAAGAAATAATAGTTATAAACAAGTATTTTCAAAGTTATCTTAATTTTATTTTTAAAGTATGTAATTAAAATAATAAATAAAGTAGCAACGTTATCATTATTAAGTTTGTGACGAATTAATATTATTAGTTTGAATGTTCTCATTTATCAACTTAACGTTGTAGAGCCATAAAATGAGATGCAGAGGTTTTTCCTAATGGGAAATCTTCTTATTATCATATTCTCGAATTTTGTTGCAAGTGTATCAGTTTTCTAAATAAATTCCAAATAAGAATTAGAAATTGATTAAGGAATTAACTCCACCATACAATATATAAAAAATGTTTACAGATTATTAGATCAATTTTATTAGGAGCATACCACCAGTCAAACTCACGTACTGTTAGCGAGAACTCAAGATAAGTCAGACAAGTTTCTTTAACTCTTATCTAACTTTATCCTTGATGCCATTAGTGCGAGAGATCTCGCAATGCAATATACACAGCACCAGATTACCTACTAGTTCTTCCTACCTTAATCGTCATCCATTTTATATATATAATAAATTTTAACAAGTTAGCTATATCAATAAATCTTAGTTTTAATAATAAATATCTAGAGAAGCAGATAATAGCAAATAACTAACCTAACTAAATACAAAAATTATATATTTCTTATTATTTATCCCATTTTTTAATTCATTAATAATCAATCTAAAATAATATTCAGATAGATCTATTTAAATATTCTATAATAGTTAAATTTTCGATACCTGTTTATAAGATAAATTTGTAATTCCTATTAATAATCTTTTAATAGATAGATATTTAAACATTTAGAATTATTTAAATAGGTTAGATTTAAGTTCATCTAGTTATTATATTATAATAATAATGAATAACTCTTAGTTTAATTAATTAAGAACTTAGCTTACTTAGTGTAAACTCTGCTTGCAGTAATATAATAGAACTAACCAACTTCCTTACTTTCTTAAGTGTGGCCATACTTTCTGTAACCTCTGCTGCTAAAATTTACAGTAACATATTGGAATAAAATGTCCTTTAGATTAGGAAGTTAATTTAGGAAATTATATAGATTTGAAAATAAATTTCTATGTTTTAGAATATGTTTAAGATTAGATTTAATAGAGCAGCAATTAATTACTGAACTAACTTAAAAAAAGCAGCATTCAAATATTAGAATAATTTCATTCATTACAGCAGCAAACTACTTAACTAAGAATCAATTATCTGATATACTTAGAATCAGAACAATAACAAGTTTAGGATAAAATTATAGAAGCAAGATAAAAATGTTTAAGTGTCTCTTAGTAATGCTAAGAATCAATCTAAAAATAGTTTATTATCTAACATTAGTAGCAAGATTATTAGCAGAAATATTAGCTCGCTTAAAGCTCCATCATTTAACTATTAGCCAATTTATAAATTTTATAAATTAGTAAAGAATAAAACCAATCTCTTAAATAATGAAAGTTAAAGACACTAAATAGAGGTCAATAGTTTATGGATTAAATAAACTAATTATACATCTTTTATCCACAGTAATAAGATTAACTAGTAATTAAGACATTAAAGAAGGAAGAAGAAAGCAAAAAATTAGTAAATCAAATAATTCCAGTTTAAAATGAAAAAACAAATTATATAAACTAAGAAATATTTAGTTTTGGCGAGTACTTGGAATAATAATATTAATTTGGAGATGAGAGTTCGAAGGAATTTTTAAACTGAAATGGGTTTTTTAAATATAAGTAAAAAGTAAAGAAAGATGAAGAATCTCTCAAAGCTTAAACCTTGCTTAAATAATTATTTGAAAGCGCTTTTGATTCGGAAGAATAAAAGCACAATTTAAATAATTGAAATGATTTCTTTTTCAAGTGAAAATAAAGAAATAAAATAATGATAAGAAATGAAAATTGAAAGTCATAAGCAAAAATAGCAAATAAATCTATTAATTTCTTAACTTTTAGAACTAATAAAGATTGCTTTCTTTTTGGATTTTATATAAAAGCTACAGCTTAAGAAGGAAAATAAACTAATATAGGTAATGTTACAGTTTATAAAAGTAATTTAGCATAATCCTTTATTTCTGAAAACAAAAATTAAAGATGCATCTGATTAATTGATATTCCTTATAGTCAACCTTTTGGTTATGTTAGAATTATATTTAAAAATGATGCTTTCATAAGTAAAAATGAAGACCACACTATGGTAGTTGAGCTAGTAAATGAAAATCTTTGGTAATGTGACGAGAGAAGCTTTAACAATAACATAAATCAAGATGCTTTTACTGTATAAATAACGAAAACTTAAGGAATAAGAACAGATCTAGGATAAAATTCATGGTATAACTAAGGACCATTAGAGGCTCTTTGGTTTTCTTTAGCTGAATTAGAATGAAAGCAATAAAAATTTATATCTCAAATATTAATATATAATATATAAAAAATAATTATTAGTTCATTTATATTTAAAAATATAATTCATATTCTAATAAAATAATTAAAATTATTTCATTAGCTAAAAATTACACTAATCTAAAATTCTTAAATAATTTAGTTTAATTGCATCAAAAGTTCATTAAAAAGGAATAAAATTATAAATTCTTTTGTTTAAAAAAGTTTTTTAACGATCTTTTTAATTTATTTTTTAAATAAAATTCTAACCATAATTTAAGATAAATTTTAAAGATTTTATTTTTTATGAAAATAATTAAAAAAAATTGAAAAATAAATAAAAATAGAACGATAACTTTTTAAACGCTCGGATCTTTTATTTTTTATTTATTTTTAGATTCTCTAAATATCTTTTATAATTTTGATAGTTTTAATAACTCTATTAAAAGGTTTTAGAATTATTATTTTTCATCAACTTCTATAATAAATATAATAGATTAATTTGATTGTTTAGTTTAAATTTCTTCAAAAATTAAATTTTGATTTAAGAACAAAAAAAATAAATTTAAGTTGAATGAAAAGCACCATTTTACTTCTTAAATCATTATTTTATCTTATTTAGGAAATCTTTTTTACTTAAAGACTAAAATTTATAACTTTTGCTATATTAATTGCTGCAATAAATTTTTTTTTTTTTATCTATTATTAATAAGAATTTTTTTTTAGAAATATCGATTAAATAATTATTTGAAAAAAAAACTTTAATATAAACGAGAAAATTTAATACTATAGAAGTTTATAATACTGAAATATTAAAGGACGTCGTAGGACTTCATTAATCCGATTTCCTTGTCTCTCCCTCAAAAAATAATTTTCCGTTTAGTTTCTTCTCCAGTTGTTATTTTCCTCGTTGAATCTTGAATTATTTAATTTCTCTCTATAAATTTGTCCTGTTCTTGTTGGTCAGAAGCAGAAGAGTTCTTCTAATATTTGTTTTTTATTAATTCTTTCAATATCTGCCTTCTTTCAGCATTTTCTTCAGCAGTTATTCTTCTAGCATATGTAGCATTATGGATCTTTCTAAAATAGGAATATATCTTATTTATCTCTTATTATTAATATTCCGTTTCGATTTCCATTGGAATACTTGATTATATTTTTATTATTCTAATTTTTCCTAAAGTTATTTTATTTCGTATTAAAGTTTAGAAAATTGGAATTAAAACATTTGAGGATATTCACTAAATTTTTTATCAATTTATTCCAATTTAATTTCTATTTCCGATTCGAATTTATCGATTGCTTCTTCCAATGATGGAAATTAATGATCTAATGATTAAATCAATTCTTCGTACATTTTTTCTAGTTTTTCTATCCTTTATCTTTGTTATTTTAATTCGAATTATATATTAGCAATTCGTTGTTACACAGATTATGCAAAGCTTCCTTAGATTCTATTTCTTAATATTATTGATGCTCTTATTCATTTATGTTAGATTATTATTCTTTTTTTACGAAAGTGCCAAGAATGGATTATTTCTTATATGCCATTTTATATCATAATTAAATAAATAAAAAATTGGAATATAATTATAAATTATATTCTTCAAAAATAAACATTAAATTAAATGAAAAATGTTTTGCTTGTTTTGGAGCAGAATAGTAAGGATCTGCACATGCTTTAATTTACAATACATAATGTAATCACAGTCAGTTCTGTTGAGGGATTTATCTTCGCCCAATTCCATGAATTGCCAAGATAAGTAGTGCTCTATAATTGTATTCAGGACGAACATAGATTAAGCTCGATCGCCCTTATCTAAACCTGCTTCAAATAGAAAAATTAATTACTTCACTCCAAAAAAAACTCAGACGATTAGCCATTGAACCTTGATTTCGAAGAACGCATCATTCTCATTATTCCATATTTAACTATTTAAAAAATAAGCATAAATAATAGCTGATTAAAGTAGTTTTACGCTTAAAAAGTTTATACATTTTCAAGTTCAGGTTTATAAGTTACTCCTATTTTCCCTTTAATTATATGATATAGTCTGAAGATCTTAAATCTTCGTTATCTTCTCCTTCATATACTAATTTTATCTAATCCTGTTTATCTTTAATTATCAATTTTTATATTTAAGTTTTTTCTATAATTGTTATAAAATTTCTATGCTTAAAACCATTACTCCACTATTTTGGCGCTAATAATAATAAAATATAAATTTAAATTTTCCTTTTTGAGAAATTTCAACCCCGTCCGGAAGACAGCACTTCATGCTTCCCGCTGTTAAATAAAAATGTTTGGCAGCGCCAATTTTAGCGAGATTGGGAACTTGGAATTTTCCAAGTTTAGCTTGCTCTCCTTTTCTGTTCTTGTCTTATCGCATCTTTCTTGATTTTATATATTTCTCCACTTGGATTACAATACATTCAGTTTAATCTTACTTCTTCTTTTTTCTTGGATCCAATAGTTCACTTTTTTCTGCTAGAATTTCTTACATTTCCAATATAAATGTTACAAGTTTCCACAACAAAAGTGTTTTTTCTAATCTTTATTTACCTCTATTTTCTTTAAAGCTTTCTTATAATTTCTTCTTCCATCAACATTGGATCACTTTTATTCTCTCTTATCTCCATTTGAAGTTGTAATTTTAGCTAGCTTTCTTCTATTTTCTCTACTTTTTTTCCAATTTCTGTCTGCTTCTATTGCTAACTTTAAGATTTTTTTTCTGATCTTATGAAATACTTCAGAAAGCATTTAAATCTCTTTCCTGGGGCTTGCGTCTTGATTCAATTTTCACTAGTTTGGCACTAAAGGCTTAATAAGCTTTACATAGGAAAATAATTTGCTTTATTTTCTCATATTTATACTTTATTTTGAAAAATAAAATTGAAGCAAAAGTTATTAATTTTGGATATAATTTAAACTTATTTTCACTAGCATAATTATTTTAATGGTTATAAATTATAAAAAATTGTAGATATTTTACTTGCTTTGGCTAATTAAAAAAGTAATAAATTTGTTTTTTATCGTTTTTTGTATCTTATATTAATAAAAGTATGAAAGATTCTGCTTAAGATAAATATATGAAAGTAGTTCATAAAAAATGAAAGATGCTCTTTAATAGGAAAGAAACAAAAATATTGCTAATTTTTTACAATGATTGGCGAACAATGTTTGAGGACAGCTTTTTTCTTGTCGTGCTGCTTTCTCTTAGAGAACTCTTTTGAATATAAAGGGGATCTACTACCCCCAGAGCGACGAACTAAGCAAGAATCAGGGTAGGAGTCAAGAAAATAGAACTGGAGGCATCAGATTAGAAGACAGAATTTCCGAGAGAATGAAAGCATTAAGGTAACTTCCAATAAGAAATTTTACAACTTTAAAAACTTAATTTAAAGAGCTGCGTACTAATGAGGTGGTATGCACTCTATAATTCAATTTGTTTATTATTTATTTATAAACAAAACAAAACAAAAATGTTCGCTAAAAATATATAATATAGTTAAGTTATAGCAATCAATATATAACTTAAAAATTTTAATTACTTTATACTCATTTTATTTATATAGTTGAATAATTATTTTAATATATTCTAACATGTTGCAATGTGATAAATATATCAGTACTTATAATTTTATCAATAGGAATTTATCTTTTCTTTATACCTTTAAGTACCCATATGGATTTAGCAGTCGATATTTTTTGTTATCGAGTGATGAGATTTAAACCCATTTATTGAAAGTTTTATTAGTATTCATTATTGAATACTAAGATAAAAGTTCTTTCAAATTATTTATTCTATTATCTAGTATAATTTAAATAGTTCCGATTTAAAATAAAAGTTCTCTTTTAGGGATTTTCTATTAACTTTATTTTCATTTTAATAAATTTTGTTAAATAATAAAACTGATTTATTATATAGTGGTCTGCTAAATATAAAACTAAATAGTAAGGAGTATTTAATTTTATCAATTTAATGGTTCTTTAAAATTTATCATTCCTTAGGTCTACTTTAAAGCAACCTTATTTATTTTTTCTTTTTCTGTCTGATTTCTATTAAGTTTTTAAAATGTATTATATTATATTAAAACTAAGTTACCTTTTATTAAGTCAATTCTATTTATATATGAATGAATGAATTAACTATTAACTTTGAGAGTTGAGGACTGCTTTGCTCTCATCGTGGTGCTTTCTCTTAACGATTTCTTTATGGACATAATGGGGAAATATTTTTGAACTGTCTAAATATATAACCTTAAGAGAATCTCTGGTTGAGATTCTAAATCTTGAAGGAAAGGTTTATGAAAGATCCTCCTACCTTAGTAGAAGCTTGAAATATTTGATTATAGGGTTTTCTTTTTTTATTCGTGGTGGTTCCTTTTTGCAGAAACTGATCAGCTGCTGAAAATTTATTGAATTTTTGAAATTGCTATTACTCTTATAAATAATAATTTTCTTTTTCGATTATTAAAATTCTAATTTAACTTCTTATTTTATTTTGTCTTAATTCGATGAAAAAGTTCCAATTATTTTTTCTTCCTTTCAGTTTAATCTACTGATCTTACTTTTATTATTTGAAGCTTAGTTATTTTCTATTATTCCCTAAATTATGTATTTATTTCAAGATACTATTGCACATATTCTAGTCTTATTAATATCATTTTAAGCATTAAAATACAAAGCTTAGAAGGATTATAAACTCCTTGCTTTTTCTTGATTGATATTTATCAGATTTCGATCCCATTATATATAGTTTCTAGCTATAATAATTTTGTAGTACTTATATAAAATTAAGAATGTCTGATATATTTTCTCTTTATTTATAAAATAAAAAATGAAACCCCAAACGAAATATATAAATAAGAAAAAGGAAACTGAATTTTAATTTAACTAAGGATAAATATTCAAATATTGCTTTTTAACTTTTATACTAAGTAATTCTTTAAAGCATCGAAGGTTTAAAATTAGTATATTTTTTAATCTACATTTAAAAGATAAAATATCAAGTATAATTATTGAGTAAATAATCTGGATAGAGAGGAACAATTCTCCGACTGAGAATAACATAAACTCTGGAAACAGAAGTAGTAAAAGTAGCGAATCTTCAATTACTAAGAAAAGATAAGAGAGATTTTGAAATTTATAGAAGAGTTGAAATAAGAAGCATCATATATAAATAGTAGATATTCTAAATAAAGCTTGAAAATAATAGCAGAATTATCTTTAATTCCTTATTAATTTAATTTAGAAGGTTCAATGATAGCTAAAGTATCTGAGTTATAATAAAATAAATAAACAAAAAATTAAAGAAATAAAAAATTGAAAAAATTTGAAAATTTTAATATCCAAAACTAAACGAATAGAGAAGTTAAAGCAATATTAATGATTTAATTAAGTTTGGCATATAATAAAATGTCGCCTAAGTTTCAAATAAATTTAAAACAAATAGGATAAAAAAACATGGTATAACTCACAATATTATATATAAATAACAATAGAGTCAGTAAAAGATAGTAGAATTATAATTTAAATAAGGAAGAGTTTCTATCCACTAAAAAAATGAAATAGGAATAAGAAAATAAAATGGTTGTTAGGACTAGGTTAAAACCCAGGTAAAGCATATATATTTAAAATAATTACTCAAAATAATAAAAATAATATTTTTACTAAAATTTTGGTTATTTGATATTATTAAGATTAATTTATCTAGTTTATTATATTAGAAATAAATAAAATTTTATCAAATATAAAAAAATAAGAAAAAATACTCGGAATCTTTTAATAAATTTTTGGAATTTATATATTTGAGTTTCACATTAAAGAGGAATTTTTTATAATCATAGATAAAAAAAATTTAAATTGAAAAAGTGCTTTTTTAGCTAAAATTTTTTTTCTTCAAAATTTTAATTAATTTATGTAGATGCTAAATTGAAATTTTAATTCACTATAAAAGCTTGAAAAAATTAGAATTATTCTATTTAATCCAATTTGTAAATATATAATTTTTTTAAAATAAATATTTTAAATTAGATATTTTAAAAATTTAATTTAGATAAGTAATCAAGGATATTAATGTTTAATAAAGATAGTTTTATAAAATAAAAAAAAAGTAAAAAAATACTTTCAATATAAATTATTTTAATAAAGTTATCATTTTTATTAAAATTATTTTATTTAAGTTCACGTTTAGTTCTCATTGTTTTTTATTCACTTCTTAGCTTAATAATAAATGCTCATATTGATTATATTTATTTTTCATTTTTTTATATTAAAAATTTGGAAAATTTAGTATAAATTTTTAATACTCAATCTGATTTAAAAATTTAGTTTTAGCACAAAAAATAATTAAAAAATTTTAAGTTAATAAATAATCTTATCTAGAGTATAAATTCTATTAAAAGCAGTTACTTATTTTAATTATTTAGATCATTTATCTTCAGTTATCTGAAAAAAAAGGTCTATCAAATTAAAATTTTTTTGCTTAGTTTTGATTTCATTTTTTTCATTTTCAATGATAGAAAATTTCTTTTTCTTGATATAATGAAATTCTCCATTAAATAAAAAAAATTTATTTTAGTTCTTTCTTAATCTATATTTAATAAGAACGAACGATTTATTTCTCTATGGATAATATAAGTTTACGATTATAAAAAAAAAAAAAAAGGATACAAAAGGTATTTTAAAAGTTTTATAAGCTTTAAATAATTAAAGGCAAATAAATCCATAATAATACTATGAAAAAGAAAAAAATAATCAGTAAAGAAAGATAAAATAAAGTATTATATTAAGAGGCGCATGAATTTTACTTGTTTGTAAAAATAAATTTATAGTTTTTCAAAATTTTATTAATTTAAAAAAAGAAATCAAAAGATTTAAAAAAGGTTATTAAAAAAATAAAAGATAACTCTAAAAGCAAGCATAATTTTTCAAGAATAAATATCAAAAAGAAATTTATGATACTTTCGAATTTTGCAATAAAGCTAAATAATATAATTCATAATTTTGGTCAGCAAAAAAGAATAAGAATAGATTATAGAATAAATATTTAAAGTAGATCTTAGAATTTAAAATTTTAATAATCAAAAAGAAAAAAAAGTGTAAGAGCGTAGACTAAAAAATATAAAAAAATAAAGTAGTGAATAAAGATGAAATTAGGCAATAAATAGAAGTATTTTCAGAATAAGTAAAATTTTTTCTAATAAAAAGAAATAATAATAAGAGAATAGTAGACACCAAAAAATTTAACGAATATATACCGAAGATATTAAATTAGGTAAAAACATAGCAATACTACCAAAGAATATTTATAAAAAAATGGAAAATGACCAAAGGAGGGAGTATTAGTAGTTAATCTGATGCAGTGTATGCAACATTGCGAGTGATCTCCCACTTGGTACAACCACAGATAAAGGTGGACAAGCTCGTATGAGATAAACTTAACTTGCCCAAAGATTCTAGCTAGAACCATGAATGTTGACTGATAATGTGGTCCTAGTAAAATTTTTAATAATCTGCATAAAATTTTACGAATGCTGCCTGATGGATCCACTCATATACTCAATTTAATCAATTTATAATTCTTATTGTAAATTTATTTTAGAAGATGAAACATTTACAACAAAATTCAAGAATATGATAATAATTAGAATCTTAATTAGGAGGAAATATACTGTTTCATTTGATGACTATACTATAACAAATTGATAAATGAGAACATTTAAGATAAATATTAAATAAATAAATTGGATTATAGAGCGCGTAGAACTCTCGTTGGTGTGCAGCTCTTTAAATTAATTTTATTTAATGTCAAAAAAAAATTTAGGTCTCTCTGTCCTTGTTTCCTCTTCCTGCAGTACGGCCCTGTAGTTTTTCCTTCCAAAGCATAGGATGCAATATGCGATTACGGGTACATTTCCCCGACCTATGATGAAGAAAGTTTCCTCCTGGCATTCAGAGTTAATGAAAAATGTCAAAAGAATTTTTCGTTCTTTGACGAGAATTGGCTCAAGATCATAAAGTTATATATTTAGATGAAATAAAAATGAGGAAATAATTTTGAAAAGCTCATATTATAAAATACTAATAATTTAAAAAAGATTAAAAGTATAAAAATTTAAATATTTGGATATTTTAGTCTGTTTGTAAGAATTGTAACTAAAATAGATATCATTAGTATTCTAGGAGTATTTATTAGCTATTTTTAGTTATTGCTATGTACTCATTAAGAGTTAAAGAAAATTATTAATTTAATAAAAAAATAACTAAAAAGTAAGTTTAAGCAAATTAAAATCTAAAATCGAAAGAATGTAAAATTTTTAGAAGATGAAAAGCTTTTTAGAAGAATTATTTAAAATTAATTTCTTTTTGCATTTATTCATTTATGAAAACTAAAATATTTTATCATAAGCATTATAAATCAAAATTTTAACTCATTTTAAATTTAAAAATATTTTTTCTTGAGATTATATCTTAAAAATACTAAAGCATTGTTGTAACTGAAAATATTAATTTAAGATATCTCCTTGCTAGGCTAAATTATTTTACTTATTTAACGATAAAATAAAATATTCTCTTAGAATAAAATTTCTTTCATTAATAGTCATAAGGAATTGTAAAATAACTTAGTTTTGATAGATATTTTTAACACGAATTAAGTGTTTCTATGCTTTAGAAAATACAAAATTTAGATTTTGAAATGTGGTTGAATAATTTGATTAATAAAATGATTATCTTAATTTTTTATTATGTATTATAAAGCCTATAGTGCTAAAAAATTTCTGTAAGATTATAAGTTCTCTCTACTTTTAAATTTATGAGACTTATTATTTTAGAATATAATCCAAGCATAATTAACTCATAATTATTTTATGCATTTTACTAAGTAAGATTTTCACTTTTTCCTTCAAATAAAATTTTTTTCCTTTCTTATTTTACAAAAAAACTGGAGATAGAAAATTGAAAAATAATTTATGTTCTATCATATAAACAAATCACTAGAATAAAAAATTATGATA
Source organism: Loxodes magnus (assembly GCA_946699065.1). Lineage (NCBI taxonomy): Eukaryota > Ciliophora > Karyorelictea > Loxodida > Loxodidae > Loxodes > Loxodes magnus. The sequence goes on from CAMPDV010000099.1 coordinate 807,919, forward strand.
TACTTATAATTTACTTTTTTAATCAACTTTATATTGTAAAAATACTTTAATTTTATCAACTTTATATTATAATATTCAATAATTTGAAAACTTAAAACTAGAAAAATTGTTTGAAATTATAGAATGTTTTCGATCTAGGTTAGGTAGAGTAATTGAAATGTGGCCTTTATAGTTTTTATTGTATGTTTAATGCTTTAATTATATAAATTTAGCTAGATAGTTTACAAAGGGATAAACTTAAAATTGTATTTAAAATTTTTAAATAAAATAAGAGATAAAAAGGTTAAAAGTATACATCATTTATAAAAATATTTAATAATAATATATTTAAATGCTGAGAGTTTTAGCTTTCCTAGGCTTTGAACTAGGTGTCTTCTGTCATTTTTTAAGTGAATTATACCACGACCTTTTTTATATGTGATTGGTTACCACTAATAAATATATTCAGTTCTTGATAGAATTTTCTATTTATTGATTCCATTTTCCGTTATTCAGAGTTTATTAAGACTTCTTCATGTTCTTCGTTTTTCTTC